>JAVQJF010036266.1:0-58078 GCA_036023855.1 Gadopsis marmoratus
GTACACATCTCCTTTCATGCTCACACACACACACACACACACACACACACACACACACACACACACACACACTCTCTCTCTCCCACTCATTAGTAATCACACTCACTCTGAAACATAAGTACACATATGCATTTGTAGCAAAATATACAAAGTACTCGCACTCAATATTGTGTGCATGCACATGCATAGACATGCAGCACAACACATACTCACAACACATGCTGTGTTGTATGAATTTTGGAATGGAGGCACGCCTGGATGGCAGCCAGCATATCCAGCCAGTGATGGCAATAGATTTACATATTTATTATTTCATTTCAGCTTTCGAATTCCCGCTTCCCACAAACCTGCTCACATACACCCACACATACACACACAGACAGCTTTGAGTTTGAAACATGCACATCCAAATCATCAAGGACATTCCTAAAGAAAAAAACCCCACTTATTTCATTGAGTTTCGGGGACAGGATTTGATGCAAGAGGAAAAAGAAATGCAAATGACAAACAGAAAGTAGGCCAAATATTGGCTCAGTTTGAACCATAGCATGAAAGGATTTTGTTGGTGGCCACAGTTAAAGGCAACAGTAACGGGAGAGTTGGCTTTAGCTCTTGCCTCATACAGAGTCTCATATTCCTAGAAAGATTTAACAGCAAAGGAGTTAAGGGAAATATACATGGATTCATAGCTTTTTAATTGTCTGAAACAATGGTAAAAGCAAAAAAATGACAAACTGATTTCCACTAAATAATACATTTAAACCTTGAAGGACAGATGTTTGTTGAGGAAATGTTGGGGAAAGTAAGTAAACGGAGAATGCCATACAGGTCTCTTCAAGGTGTAACGTGCAGATAACTAGTGGAGTTCACAGTAAATGGCCATGATTTCTGCATCTGTCAGGTGGTAGCATTGCGTAAAAGCAGAACATTGCTTCTGAAAAAGATCTTCCATCATCATTTAACTTGCGCAAGGTCAGAGATTCCAAATTGGGGTTGGGACAGAGGGGGTTGGAAGATAAATCTTAGGTGTTGTGAGATGAAGAAAGTGGGAAAAATTGGATTTCTTCAAAAAATACTGAATAATTACCCTCACAGGCCTCTAACAATTATCCAAATGTATCAAAAGGAGGAATTAAATGTAGGTTACAACCCTTACTATAGGTCACTTGTTGCTGCAAATACATGACTTGTTTATTTTTGCAAAAGAAAGACGGATTGGTAACAAAAACTTTCTTTTGTTCCCTTCATGTAAAATAAGTTAGCTTCATCTAATATGTCAGCTTTGGCCAGCTGTAATTTTCCACAAGAAATTTAATGTTTAATGTTACAGCAGCAGTCCAGTGGTCATACAGCAAACGTGCAGAAAAAATGCAGCTTCAATTAGGGCTGGAATTGTAAACAGTTGTGCATAATCAGGTCCTTCCTCTCAGACTTTTAGCTGATTAGGCTTCATGAAACAAACACTGTTTTCAGTCTGTTTTCAGCCTTTAGAACCCCCATCTGTTATAATGTTTAACTGACACTCTCTTAGCCTTGACAGAAGATCTATCACCGTTTTCTACCCGGGAAGAGCTGCAGGTGTGTGGATGTGTTTCCCCTCTCTCCATCCCTATCTCTCTTGCTCTTCTCGCTCTCTCGTGAACTTGGCAGGAGATCGATTTCCTTCCGGAGGCGACGTGTTCAGATGACTGATGCTAAGAACGGCAGAGAGCACGGTGCGCCGATCAGTTCTATCGCCAAAGCACTGTTGACAGGAGCCTAAGAACTGCAGCCTCAGAACTGATGAGGCAGCAGGAAGGGGGACGAGCAAGGAGTACGACGTCAGGAGCAGGCAGGTAGAACAGGGAAGAGATGGAAAAACAAAAGCAGCACGCGATTTCAGTAGGTGGTATGAAAAGACATGCCAATTTCTAGCAGCATTAGTTCTCATCATCTCTTGATTTAAATTGATAGCTTCTGCATGCACACTGAAGGTTTTACTGCATGTTTTGCTTATCTATTGATTTTATTGCTTGAGTTTGTGTGGGTGTGTGTTTTCCTTGTTTTCATATGTGCACATTACGATCCGTGTTAAGGACTTGCAGCTGTGCTTAATTGATGGACTCCACCTCCACCAGTAGGATAGGTTGGTACCTCAGTTACCTGTGATTCTAACAGGACGGGATGTAGAGAATGGGAAGCAAGGAAGAAGAGTGGCTGCTGGCAGAGGAGAAAGGCGAGAGAAATTAGATGGAGTAAGGGAAGGATAGAGGATGCGCAAAGGATACCAAATAGCCACACGCCCTGACCAAGCCTAGGCAGACCATGACTCTTTGTTAAGACAATGTGGTTTGGGCCTCTGCAGATGGCGCAAGCTACGAGACCTCACAGAGGCTTTTATGCTCAACACGTTCTCCGTTGCAGTGTTCTCTGAAACTCCAGGGAGTGTGCAAAGTACATATTCTATGAATGCACAAGATGTTAATTGTTACTGGAAGAAAATCGTAGACCAAACATGGCTGCAGGTATGCACACTTTTGACGTGTCAATGGCTAATTATTAGAAAAGTCCATAAGGCCATTAATGCTATTTGACTGTGTCTGTGGTTTCTCAATGAAGAATCATGCAAATGTTTGTACAGGCGTAGCTGTTCAGCCAGTGTGACTTCAAACTCAACCATCTTGAAATGAAAATCTCAATCTCAAGTCTCAAAAATTGGGAGGTGCACAACCACAGGCCATGCCAACTTGTAGAGCCTACGCGGCCAGTGGAACGGATGGACCAGAAGGACAGTGGTGGAAATGACAAGCCAGAGTGGCGAATCAGCAAATGCAAGTGCTGCTTCAGTGCTTACCCTAAGATTATTGCACAGGCTCAGTATAAACCAGTCTGAACCCAAAAGCATGAGTCTGAGACCAGGCCGGTAAAATAAAAAGTTCAACTTTACTCAAGGTCACGCACAAAAAAAGGCTGGGGAAATGAGGCAATAGGGGATCAGGCTCGTGAGCAGGTGCCAAAAAGTCAGGTAGGGGGATGCAACAAGCACAACTCAGGTAGGCAGACAAAATGGCTGGAACACTAGAGCAGGCTCTGAAGCGACAGGAGAGTTAGTACATGGCAGGGGGAAAAAGCAGACAGGGAAAATGTGAGACTAGGAATTGGCTGACATTCTGACACTTATGCACCCATTAATTAAAAAGAAAAACGAGAAAAGTGAGGAAAGACATTAGGAACAAAGTGGGTCAGGTGCATAATTTAGTTGGAGAAACAGACATAAGCACTCTGCATTCAGTACTCTGCATTTGGCAGAAATGACTTGATGTACACGTTGTTGGTGGCTCATAATTGTCTGTAGCATCTCCCTCACGGTAAGAGCTCAAAGCCATTAAACATTAAAGGATGATTCCAGGAAATATTTAACCCAGTCCTTACTAGACTTTGCTATTACGTCTGTTAATTATGTTCAAGGTTTCAGTAGCTTTACCCTAGAGGTTCAGCGGACGCACTGCTTTCCAATACATGCCTTGCAAGCCGACACATTTCAATATCCTTTCACTTGCTGCCGATTTTCTGCTACATTTACGTCATATCTGAAAACGAGTAACAATTGCATTTCCTTGCTTCAGCATCCACACTTCTTTTAATTACTAGAAGCCCACCATCCAGAACCATTTCTATTTATGAACATAGTTTCTATTCACGGTCTTTTTATGCGGGTTGAATAATGGAGATGCTGCAGTATGTAAAAGTACAAAAACGGGCAAACAAAGAACACTGTGCATGTGGAAGGAAAAGTATGACACAGCATACAATCAAACTACCAACACTTGCCTTATTTTACAAAAGTCTATTGTCAGAAAACAGGCAGCACAAGCAGTTATAAAGCTCACTGATGTAAGCACCACTACAATGGAATCCACAGCCACGTAGGGCCTGGTGGTTCGATATGGGACAAGCGCTTCAGCCCGCTCCACAGTACAGCATGTGCTGCGTAAGCAAAGCATAACTCATCTGACTGTCAGAGAAAAGTTTGGCCAACTTTTAATCAACTGCTTAAAACAGTGATATAAATAAAAATAGACCCAATCAGCATTATGTCCCGGCCAAAGCAATGATCCCTCCCCTTCAGGGAACAGATGTCAGTTTATCACCTACCCTGCTGGTTCAAATATCATTATACCAAAATAAATACTAGGTTAAGGCTGATGTAAAATCTAAAATCTTTTTGTAGGCCCGGGCTCGTTGCAGTGTGAGTGTTCTTGTGTTGTGAAGCTATACTAACAATTGATTCCTGGATTCAGTTGTTGTATTATGTAAGCCTTAAGGGTCTATTGTAGAAGGCGAACTGAAAGTGCATAAAGCTCTACAGTGAAGTAAGCAGTGACATTTTGAAAAGAATCGACTTGGCAAAATGCCACAGGGCTATGTTGAAAATCAACGGAAATAGAATGAAATTCTTCTCTATTTCACTTCAGTGTTTCCTGTTGTGGAAAAGAAAGGTTGCCGTTTTAAGAAAATGGAGGTGCCAAATGTAGCTTATTATCCAGCATATACATCCTGATAAGCAATGTGAGAGGCTCAAGTAGTGATTTATGAAGCAGGAGATATAAATAAGTGCAGCTTGTTGGCCTATGATACAGATAAAGTTGCTTTTGCTTATCTATGAAGCTATTGAAAACTGCAATAATACGTAATTGAAAGAAACCTGTTCCCCAGAGCACTGTTGGAAGAGGAAAGAAGGTGTTTTGGTAATCGTCCCCGCAACTTCATTGTAAGGTTTACTGAGGAAGGGCATCTGATAAATAAAACTTTAAATGGGAATTCACAACACTTTGCAGGATTCAACAGCATCACTTGATAAAAGGCTCCAGGGTTTGCATTTAGACATTGGTGCTCTTGTGACTGCAGCATTGCAGAAAGCGAGATAGCACAAATGTTGACTACCTCTTATGACGGCCATCTGGTTGGCAAGGTTTTGTGTCTTGTCTGGTGCCTTTGTCTTGTTGTGTGCTGTCGCTTGAGTCCTGGTAGGTGGAGAATGAAACTGTTAGTACTCTGCCTCTTTCCCTCTGCACTGTACTTGTTTGGTTTTATTTCACTGTACACCCCAAAACAAACACATTATTCACTTTACTGTACTGATGAACCATTATGCAACTTCAGTAGTACGTTATGTTAGAACGTTTGCGAACAAATCAGAATAGTTGATTTCCATTACAACCTTTTTTCCAACCTGTGGGTCAGGATTCCCAATATGCTTGCAGGATAAATCTGTCACAACCCATCCTTGGTTTTAGTCTCTTCCGGTTTTATTTTGAAAAGTCTCAGGTTTTGTTTCATCGTGTGTGGACTTACCATCCGGTCCGTTTGTTCCTTTTTCCCGCCAGTTTGATCACCTGTCCTCCTCTGCAAACCAATCCTCTCTGGTGTAATTAGCCCAGTCTCTCCCATTTGCTGTTGCAGTCCAGCATTCTCTGCAGATCTCCTAGTGTATTACCTACTGCCTGTTTTCTACCCAGCCATTTTGCCTGTTCTGGTCGATGATTTGGATCTGTTGGACTGTCTGCCCAGCTACTGGATTTGTTTTTGCCCTTGCGTGTACCTGCTGTTTCGGATCATGCTCTCTCTTTACAAAGTAAAGTGTTGGCTCTTACTCGCATCCTTGTCTCCTTTGTGTTTACTGCTCTTGGGTTCTTCTGTGTTACTGGGTCTTTACAAAGTCTGAGGGAGTGACGTACTACAAAGACACAAAACACAAAATTATGCTTACGTTTAGCTTTGCTAGCAGCATGGCTTTATGAAGGGAAATCTCAGTCTGTTTGTCAGTCAGTCCACCACTTGACTTGACGCACTGTATCTCAACAATTGTTGGATGGACCTGTGGTGAGAGGTCGTGAGTAGTGCAAGTCAAACAAAGTTGGGAACCAGTGCCTTGAGCCACGCACTGAAGTATGGCAACCTTTTTAAGTCCAATTAACAAACTGCTCTACAAACATTGTCCTTGATCATTTTACCTAAGTGTCACATTTAATTAATAATTTCATGTGTGGTTATCAAGCATTTCACGTGATAAAGTTCATATGATGTGGTTTTCCAGCAATATGCACATGCATATTATAATAAATAAAATGCAAAAACCATCATGTCATCAACTGCAATCAGAGCTGGATGGAAGCAGTGGAAAATTATGGTTTTAGTTTGAAATTCACTTGCTGCATTTGAGGCCGTTTAGACACTAGCAAACATCAGAAACTGTTGACAGAATGGTTTTGCTGTTTACCTCTTCTAGCTTTGTGCCGTGTATCTGCTCTTTTTAGTTTGTCTCATGTTTTAGTTTGTCGTAACTTGTTCTCAAAAACTTTTGCACAGCCTCATTTTGCTTTCTTCCCCCCCACCCCTTCACGTGTCCACCCTCTTTTGCTACTTTATACTGTACACTCCATCCCGTTACTTCCCCTCACTCTGTTTCTCTCCCAGCTGTACTCCCCATCCCTGTCCTGTCTCATATACCTCTCCCTGTCGGTTATTTTATTGATTGTAATATTGCTGTCATGCCTTGTGGCTAACAGCAAGAAGTCACCGTTTATGATAGCAGGGAGGTTTTTTGTGTTGATTACAGTGTAATGCGTGCAAAGGCTTATCAGACACCACAAAACTGCACAGTTTGTAATACTGATAGACAAGCTTTCATAATTATAGTTTTGTGCACAAGTCTGTGTGTGCATAGGATAGTGTGAGTGTGTTTTGTGAAAGACCATGAGAGTGAGCGAGGCTGAGTTTGCATGTATGCTGTTCAATGCGGTGTGTGTGCAGGTAGCCGTGGTTGACTGATTAGACCCTTTAGTGAGTGTACCCACCTTACACCAGCCATTCTTCACACTGACAGCTGGGCTGTGGAAGTGTATGCCTCCCTGCCTCTGAGTGCGTGCGCTTCTGTTTTATGAGCATTTCTGAGTGTGTGTGTGTTTCAGTGTGCATGCATTTTTATGCCACCTTTCATGGTTTTTTACATGCATTTGGATAAATGTGAACTGGATAGTGTCCAGTCACTTAGTATAGGTTCAATGTGACAACTAGGCGAGTGTCTTAATGTCTTTTTAGAATAGGAACCTAAGGTCTTTTATTGTCAAACATGAGGATACATTCACACGCACATGCAGTTGCATTCCACGATGAAACTTGTCCTCTGCATTTAACCCATCCTGCCACCTTTCCTGTCAGGCTAATGACGTCTGCTAGATACTGAAACCTGCATGGTGTACTGATGATTCCATTAGGGTGTAAAATAGCATTAATAGTGTAAAATATTAATTCTGTGACTGAACTATCATTGAATTTATGTAAATCTTCTAACTGTAATATGTAATTACTGAACAATTAATAAGAAATGTATTAACTTGCTATTAGCAGTCTTTGAATGTTAATTCAAAGTGTTAATCATCTACTGTGCAACTGAAATGATGCATGCCACACGCTAATGTGAATAAATGAGTGTGCTCTTAATGTAGAGCGATGGAAAGTAAGGGTGTGGAGGGAGGTTGGGTAGTGGATGGTCGTGTAGAGTATCAGACTTTCATGTGAGACACCAGAGTGCGCATCCTGTCACAGAGCAGCAATTGAGCTGTTTTTGCTTTGTTTTGTTTTTTAAACCACAATCTTTCCACTAACCTTAACCATGCCATACTGTACTTGCCATGTGCACTGAATCTGTGGTTTTGCAGAATCGTCCAGTATCAGCATTCTTGTCTGCCAATAGGGTTGGGGCTTATGCACATTTGTGTGTTTGTGTACAATCTTTGGTGTAACAAATATCTGCTTTACCCCCAAAGCTAAATGTAGAACAATGTCAGTAATGACATTTTTCCAGGCTACAGTATGCCTCACAATACTTTAAATTTCTCAGACTGGCTGACCTACTGTAGAGACAGAATTATGTGTACATATTAGCTGCTTGTTACTGCTGAAAACCAACTCCAATACAGTATCACCATCAATGCATCAAGCAACGTGTTGCCAAATTTATATTCCATCCCGCTACTCTACATGCATACCAGCAGGATTCTCCTTGGCATTTGTCTGACACCTACTTTGACATCTTAGCATGTGTTTGTTACAGATAAAATCTAAAGCAGTTTTGTTGCTGAGATAATCTGCAATACTGCGTGCATGTAACACTCCATGTAGATATTTCTTCCTCACACATCACACTTTATGAGGACAGATAAAGGATGAACAGATGGATACCCATAGATCTTTCTAGAAAAAGCATTCCATTGTGTGTGTGTGTGTGTGTGTGTGTGTGTGTGTGTGTGTGTGTATTTGTAAGTGTACAGTCTCACACTCCTTCTCTCTCGCTCTCATCTAAAGTACCTCTCCTTCATATTTTGCAACTTTGAACACGATCCTCTCATTCATCTCAGACTGCAGGTTCATTTCCTCTTCATGAATGCATATCGCATCCTTATGCATGACTTTCTGACTGATAGAAAGTACAAGGAACCAAAACAAAACTACCGCAGCTTCACATGTTTTTCTCCCCTCACCAAGCCGCCCACACCATTCGGACTTTTAATTAGCTTCTCTACCTTCTCTGCCTCATTAGTATTCCAATGTTGTTGGCTCTTTCATATCTATTGCAGACTGTGCAAATTACGCTTTTTACTTCAGACATATTCAAAATGACAGTGATTGCTTTAATTGGTACAGTGAGAGATGATGAGCAAATGTGTCTCACCATCACTTCACATATTTGAAGGTATGTCACTGCATCTTTATCAACTTAAAATCTGAGAAACATGTAGAAATAGTAATCAAAGTTGCAAAGGCAAATGTATGGGCCTTTAGACTCATCAGAGACTGTTAACATTCTGTTATGCATGATTTATTTTTCACATTTTTATATTTTAATTATGAACACTAGTAAGCAAGTAAGTAACTTTTTTAGAGACAAAGTTAAAGACAGAAAAATACAATCTATAAAACATAGAAAACTCACAAACCGAACATGACGTTTTTTTGGACAAATGTTATTTTGACATTGGACTGGTGACAGAACATGATTTAGAACGGACAGGGTTTTGAACACAGAGTAAAAGATCTTTCTGCCTCTCAATGTGTCACTGATGTCCAGACTATCCAATGTAATGCCAATCGAAAAATTGGCACCGAATTAGATTTGGCTCTCACATCACCGTAAACTTGCCTTTCTCCGGATATTGACGATCTCCACTTTGGAGAATTTGATGACTCATCAACAGACAGGTATAAGCTCATATTATCCCTGAGCCACTCAGAGTGTTTAAGATTAAGCCTGCAAATCCGTCACACTACCTGATAAGACCATAACGATGGTTTTGGCCTGCAATTGTCAAAATGGTCAGATCTAATCTTAACTGGCTAAATAATTTTCTATAGTGTCTCCAACCTCAGAGAAAATGTCACCTAAGAATATAACTTTTTCACAACAGATTTTGCGTCCTGTTTTTGTACCACGCACGTTATAAGGAGGAGTAGATGGTTGGTGTAAATGGACTTTACTTATATAGCACCTTTCAACAGTTCCAAAAGCGCACAAACACTAGATCTAATTCACCCAGTCACACACACGTTCACACACATGCAAGGAGGTCGGTGTCTTGCCCAAGGACACTTTGACATGTGGACTGGAGGAGCCAGATCAGATTGAACCGCCAACCCTGCAATTAACGGGCTACGATCTTCCTTCTGAGCCACAGCCGCCCACATGTATTTGTACAAATCACGTGTACAAATCACAGGACTCTGGCACAAGAGATTGGGGTGTGCACCCTGAGTCCTACACGTTCGCAGGTTTGGACAAGAAAAGCACTTTGCATGGAAAAACATTTTGATTAATTCCAACACCACCAGTTTGGACGTTTATTGCTTCTCTGCCTTAAATGTGAAAATCAGACCTTACCATTGGCGAGTGACCTACTTCCCTTCAGTAATTAACTGTCTCTCTTTCTGAAGAGAAATAAAGGACAAAGTTTAAAAAAAGAAGGCTTAGACGCTAATCCACAGAAATAGCCTTCTAATAAGTTATTAAAATACCATAGATAAAATTACCACAAAACAACATTTTAATATGGGATGCGTAACGTTACCAACAACGTCCAGGTAATTCAGAGACAAGCAACTTTGACATTGGCTGTGATGCAAAAACACTTTTTACAGTCTGTGGTGCTAAAATGCCAGAATAATCCTTAGGGGAAAATATAGCACTTTGATTCTGCCAAAATGAAAGAGGCAGAGAATCGGTTTTGTTTGATAAGGCTCTCACCATTTTTTTTCTTTTGATGTAGAGGATCCATTTAGCAATGGATTTTCTCCTCTTTTGTCTGTGAAGGCAAACGTATTCTGTCACTTCTCATTCTCTCTCATTTCATGTGCCTCTGAAGGAGGCTTTTGTGACACGTCTGTTTGGCACATTGTCTGGTCATTTCTCTGACAGACAATAACTATGAGCTGTATGCACGAGCAGGCATGCTTTTAGCAAGGTTGAGGAGAGTTCACACTTCTTGTCTAATTGGGACAATGTTCAACCATGTTTCTTAAAAATTACTTTCATATACAAGTCATTGGATTTCATTTGGTTTCCTGACAATATCTGCTACTGCAAAATAAAGCATGATTAACAGTTTTATGGTCACATTTACGCCACATGAACCACTTGTTACATGTTGAAAAAGCCTAAGCTGACTTGATGTGTGGCAGGATGACATTCGGGGAAACACTTTGTAATAAGGCTACACAGATGCTTAATTAGTGCATAACTAATGCATGATTCATCAGATGCAAAGATTTAGGCTACATGGTGCTTCATATTGACATGTCAAAATCCTGACACAGCGTGAATACCCAGGTTTTCTATTTCATCATTATAGCATAAAAGTCTTGGTGTGTGTTCTGTCCATTTTTCCCCTGAACAGGCAGTCTGCAGTGCGGCACTACACTTCTTTCAGCCACAACAACAACAATTAATAAACTAATGGGCCACCTCCTATCTTGTGACAAACAAAAACCATTCGGTCATGCAGAACCATGAAGAGGTTTGCACCTGGCTGCCAGTTTGATAAAGACAGCTTCATATTTCCATGAGAACAGTCACTGGTCTGAAATGACCTTTTCTATGTAAACTGATTAAAAAAAGTCCAGGAGCTCAGTGATGACCTGGTCCACATCTGGGAGGAGATACCCCAGGACACCATCCGTAGTCTCATTAGGAGCATACCCCGATGATGTCAGGCAGCATACAAGCACGTGGGGGCCATACAAACTACTGAGAACCATTTTGAGTTGCTTCAATGACATTTCAGCAAAATGGACAAGCATCATTTTTTCACTTTGATTTTCGGGGTGTCTGAATTCAGCTCTCTGGTTGATAATTTTCATTTCCATCAAACGATGTGGCATCCTTTCGTTCCAAACACATTACCCAGTCCATATCAGTATAGATATCCAGCATGATTTTTTCCCCCCAATTGAGATCTGATGTGTTTTCAAAGTGTTAATTTTTTTGACCAGTGTATATACATCAGTACTTTTTCATTAATTTATGAACCATTAAGAGTTAACTGAGCACATAAAATCATACCGTCTTGATCATTTCTAAATGGTGAGCAACAGGAATTCATGCATTAAATTATGAGTCATGCATTAGTTATGCTGAAGCATATGTTTCTCCCAAATGTATTTGGCAAAGTAAATTAGTACATAAATGTACTTTGTAGGCGATAGGGCTAGGAATTAATAATACAAAAATAATAATGAAAATAATAGTGTTGCGTTGTCAATCTAAAATGATGTTTCTCATATATTTCTACCAATTACACGTGTGTGTAATTGAAGAGCAGATCATGAGCTACACTAGATTTGAGTGCCATGTGCTCCGTCTGCTCCACCAGCAGCAAGCGGCTCAATTAGTAGCTCAAAAACACAAACCTGTGACTGCTCCCACAGAGAGCTGCAAGCAAGCACAGCATAACTCACTAAAATGAACAGATTATCCAAAAAAAAAAGAAAAAAATGCCAGACAGACATGACAGTCAGGAAACTTCAACATTCAGGTCCTGCTAATGATTAACTGCTGAGGTTATGGTTATTTTTTTTGCACATGAGACGACTTAGCAATCTGCTTTTTATTCAACAGCTCCATCTTAAGTTTTCTTTATCAATTAGAGGATCTCAGAGACAGCACGCACTTCAGAAATATCCTGGTTCATGCAAATCCATTACATTTACAGTGAAAATACATTTGTATGTATTTTTCCATGAACCTCACCTCAAGAAGAACCCCAAAAAACAACCAAATTTTTTTTCTGTTTTCTCAAAGGTCCAAAAAAAAGTGGGTCTGGCCTATCGAGACCGTCTTCCCTAAAAATACAGCCATATAGGTTGTCTGTGCAGCATCTTATTACAACCCATATTTATGTTTATTGTTAGGCAGCGTCCCCTGAAGAGCGCCACATAGAGAGGAGGCTGGGGATGGGTGAAACAGCTCAAGACCTTCAACCAGGAGGCTGCTGTACGTCACCCATGTGAAACCAAAAGCCAACGTTGCCTGTGTGTTTTGAGAGTAATTGGAAAGCGAGCTATTCTGTTGTTTAGGTTGGAGAACTTGTTGGTACCATCACTTGTGCGAAAAAATCTTTACTCATCTTGATTAGATTTCCGACTGATTTTCTGTAAATGTATTATGTAGGTCTTATTTCAACGTATTTCAACCTTTGTCCTTAAACATTTAAGACAGTTTGCTAATCCTGCTAATACCAAACAAAATACTTAGTTTTATTTAAATTCCAAAATAAACAGAATGTAAAGGATAAAATAAGCAGTTATAACTAAAAACCACCAATAGACCTGTGCTGAGGTGAACTCGGAACATCAAATGAAACAGCTTTGAGCAGAAGCCCGGCTGAGGTTATGCAGCATATCTCTCTAGCAACAGCTCTTTGATCAGCCAAAACAACCGAGTCTGTGTCTCTTTCTCTAAAAAGAAAAATCTCTCTTTTCTGCCCTTCAGGGCAGTAGTCTTTTTTTATCATATTGTCTTACTCCCAACATGGCTGCATCTGTATCATAAACACTAAACACCAGGCTGTCCGAACCTTTTTCAAGCTCATTAGATAAAAGACGATGCCTGTTTAAAGGAAAAAGCTATCACCAGCAACAATGTATAGCAAACAAACAGAGACAAAAATGTTACATAACATTCATAGAATGCTGCTAAGAACGTTGTAGTAAAAAGAAACAGGATCAGGGAAGAGAGATGGAATAGGATGTTAAAACCCAGATAATGTACACAAAGGAGCTGGACGTAAGAGGTTTGTCTCAACCATTAGCAACAGCTCAGTATAAATCTAGTCAGAACAATTACACTGATTTTTAGCCATGCCTGTGGTGGCTTTACAGATGGCAATGCTGGTCCGTTGGTGTTCCAGTGCTTGTGTCTACACCTGTTTAGGTTGCTAAGACATTTTGTACAGGCATTCACAGCCCCAAGGAGGATGACGCCTACTGACTTTTCATCTAGCTCCACCAGCAGGTATAGTTTTTCATTTAACCCATGAAAAATCTCAACATCCACTAGATGGATTGATACAAAACTCTGTGCATTCATGGCTCCCAGACAAATCAGTCATTCCAGCGATCCTCTTGACATTTCCTCTAGAGCCACCATGAGGTTGAGAGTTGGGGTTTTCAGTGAAGTGTCTCAACAAATATTAGATAGCTTGCTATGAAATTTGGTACGGACATTCACGTCCCCCGCAGAATGAAGTATAATAACTTCCTGCCAATCCCTTACTTTTCATTTAATGACTAATACTTTAGTTTCACTAAATACCTGCAAAACAAATGACATTCCATCATCCTCAGCTGTATTTGGTGCGTTAAATCGCAAATTTTAGCATGCTTACTGTTATGATGGATGTACGTGAGGACCCAAGAGCAGACAGAGGGAAAGGTAGGTAAGAAATAACCATGTTTATTTCTGTTGTGGTACAGAGAAGGTAAAGTCATGGGCCAGGCGGGATGGAGATCCAGCCGAGAGTGGGAGACGTCACCAAGGCAAGGTGCTGTGACTGGCTGTAGGTTCCAGAGGAGCAAGGCAGATCGGCAGGAAGGCAGGAGTGATCCGAGAAACACTGACGACGAGAGAGCCAATTAAGTCTCGAGACAAGCGTAAATACCAGCAGTGGTTTTCACAAACGATCACGCTTTCTGTCTAGAAGCGTAATCTACCACATAAGTAGCAATACAATCTGGCGATGAATGACTGGAGACCCGGGGTGGATATACAGTCGGTTGATGAAGTGGATGGGAGGCAGGTGTGAGTAACAAGATGAGAACCAGGTGTGTGAAGCGACGATTACGCAGGATACACAGGAGATAAACAGAAAAAACATCACATTTAAAACCCATAACCATGACACTTATACACTAAACACTTACACTATAACTTTAAAATATAATGTAAATATATCAGTAAACAATTGCGTAATCAATAAATTTATAATATAAATAAACCAGCAATGACCAAAGCATTTGCTAAATATGACTGTATGGAATTTAACAAACTGATGGAGATTAAAAAGAGAGGATACCTTTTCTTCTGCCATTAAAAAACTAAATCACAGACTGCATTTTCTAACCAACATGCATTCAAGCTGACCACAGCCACAGTTTGCTCTCTGTGGACCTCCCCAATCTTTGAAAGCCGCCTTACTGAGCCCAAGAAAGGATGAGTATGCAAAACTACGAAGATGGGTTGGAGATGAGTATCACGTTAGGATAATTCATTTTACTGCCACTAATCAAGTGCTATTAAACCAAATTCACCCTTCAACCAAGTGCAATGTTTGCACATTAACTCACTCAATCCGCATTAAAGGGTCAAAGACGCACTGCTCCTAAATAACTGAGTGTTTCAACACCAAGCAGAAACCAGCAAGGTCATTATTATTGTAGTGATGATTAATTGCAGGAGAAGTGAATCTCTCTTTGAATGTTTCATTATTGTGAATAGCTGTTGCATTTTTACAACAGTCACAAGTTAAAAAGGCATGTTTTACTGACGCATGCACACTCATACCTCAACTACAAAATAAAACAGAGCAGCGAGCGAAAGGACTGTATGAATTTTGACTTTACGCAGTCAAAACAATGCTGAGCAGAAAAGAAAAAAAGAGGCTCAGGGGGAATTAACAGCATGGGTACACCTACTGCCATGCCATGAGCACTTATCAAACAGAGCAGCAGAATGACACCAACACAAAGGCTGACAGGGCTGAATTAACCTTTTGTTGTTAAAAGGAGGATAAGAAAAATGGCTGATTTTACAGATGGTGTCTTGGCAGCAGCACTTCTAGAGCAAACCTTTTCTACCGGATTTGATGTTTTGACCCTCATCATTCGCACACACCAGACTGTTACTTAAATCCCTACATGGACTGTTGAAGACAGAGCTCCCATACTTCCTCCCTAAACAAACCAGCCTGTAAAGTCTGGCACACATGATAGTTGTCCTTAGGGAGTTGAGTCCTTAGTAGTTCCAAAGCCTCTTGAATTTGTCCTCCAACACAACATACTCTAATGTAAGGGCAGAATCAGCTATTTGAAAGGCTGCACTGATGTAAACAAATCTTAATTAGCTCAAATATTGAAACAGTTGTTTGGTTTTACTCTTCAAACATTGTAGCTTTTAAAGAACCTTATTTCTTACTCTAAAAAAAGGGAAAATACAGGCATTCAATACAGGCTTGGAAAATGTTAGAGGACAACTTAATTGTCCTTGCGTGACACAATAAGTTGGTGAATAAGACGTTTTCTATGGTCCACTGTTGCTCCACTTACTAGTCTGTTTCTATTGAAAATATAGTCGGGGATTCATACACATGCCCACCTGGAACACTTACTATGTATGTGAAAATATATTTGCCATTCGTAAAGGTTGTCTCTCGTAAAACGTGAATGATTTATTTACAGTAATATACAATACGATGAGTCTGGTAGCAAGTATTTCATTTAGAGGTTACAGGCTGATGGAGAGGAGAAGTACAAATACACAGTGTGCCACTGCAGAAGAAAGAAACACTGTTTAAGCAGGTTAGCCTGTTTATATGTTCAAATAAATGTACTTAAGTATTAATGTGGATTGCATCCAAATGTTTACTTCAGAGTATTCCTGATAGAGATTCAATAGTCATACCACAGCACACCTTCAGAGGCCTAGTAGAGTCCATGCTTTGACGGGTCAGAGTTGTTTTGGTGGCACAAGGGGGACCTACACAATATTAGGCAGGTGGTCATAATGTTATGCCTGATATAGGTGAATGTCAGCGTTAAGTCCTCAGTAGCAGTACTGCTGACAACGATTAGTCAATAACTTCCATGATATATCAGCGTAAGTTTAATACCTTTGGGATATGGACGTTTGTATGAAAAAACAAAACGATGTAGAGATGTCACCTTGGGATGTGAATGACATTTCCAAATTTTTCTGGCATTTTCAATCTGGAAACAGTAATTGTGCCATTAGTTGATAATGGAAACTGTCACTGCCTGCAGTGCTAGTATCACGGAATCTGCAAAACACAAACCACAGAAGACATTATTTATAACATTACTTCGTGTGTTCATGTCTACTTCAAGGTCATTTCCATCCCCATTAGCTATTGTAAAAACATCACAATTCTTTAGTGACAGTAGTACACACAACAGCTAACATCCACAGTACAGCAGGTAAAGGTAACAAGGTAGAGAATGGTAAAAAGGAGAAACGTAGGTCGAAGAATTAGATGAGGAAGGTGAAAGAGACCGAGTGCCATAAGAGCCTCAGACAGAACAAGATAGAAAGAGTGGGATTCTTCCCCTCTCATCAGTGAAGGTCAACAGCCTGCCGTCCCCACAGAAAGCAGCGCTCACTGCTGCTTCTCTCTGCGCTTGTTTCTCAACACGAGCTTGGCAGAGTCTCTCCCTCTGTTTTGATGCTGCTGTAAGAAGCAACGAAAAACACAGGTGGCTGAAACTAAAGAGCTCTACCTTCTGAAAAGATGGTGTCGAAAGTAAAGTGAGCCTGTTGAAGTCCCTGGATGGGCATTTGTTAAATGTCAGTGGTACAGCCAAGCCTGCTGATGTGAGAGAGTGTTTGTGCGTGACAAAGGCAGACAAAGAGAAATAGAGAACGTTAGAGCAATCAGAAAACTGAAGAGCAACACTGTACAGCAATACAAATAAGTCATGGAATGTGAAACCACGTATGAATAATTTGCCTAAAGACACAGAGAAGAGGAGAAACTGAAAAACAATAAGATTTATTCAGATTAAAGAATAGATCTGACAAGAAAGTTATTTGAATTCACAGTGCTGCTCTGCTGGTTCTGCGTTTTGGATGTTGCTTTCAAAATAATGAATTGTACTGCATGCCCCCTGGGCTTTTGTAATTGGAACCCTTTGGGAAAGGCAGTGTTCATCAGATGAATTTTGGGTATTTGATTTTGCCTACAACAAAGAGTTAAAGGACGATCCAGGGTCCAGATCATAACGACTTGGGTCTTATTATTTTAGCATTTTTGGCCATGATGTTGATTGGTGACAATAACATTGTACTCTCCAAAGTGATTTCTACGATCTGGGAGAACAATCACTACAGTCAAGTCAGACAGGCTGCAAACAGGCCAACAGTTTAGCCTGATTATCTAAACCCCTTTCTTCTGGGGCTAAAACCATGGGTGCACCCGAAATGTCACTAATCCTTAATTGAGGAAGAGCCATGTGCCAAATGTGTTATTCATATGTATTTATATAACTCATTCTGATAGTAGCAAGAATGTGAAACAGAGCTTTTTTTTTACTTTGAGAGTCGTAATTGATGATTTTGCATGTATTCATTATAAAGAATTGAGAGAATCTTGTGCACATCTGTAATTATACTGTACAGACATTTTGTTACCAATTTAAATGTCGTCATTGATCATGATATTGATGATAATACTTATTGTGATGTTGAACCCTATACAGCTTTGGACCCTTTTTAAGAAAATCTTGAGAACATACAACATACAGAACTTTTAACATGACATTATACAGTATGTAGTTATGCTATAGTGACAGCATATCGGTAACGAATGTTCACGTGCCCGAATTTAGAGAGCCACATTCATTATGTGGTGTCCTGCTTCTGCAATCACTGTGCAATCAATTGTTTCTGACAACAATGGTAACTATGATTACAGAGAAGACGGGACAGGTACGATATATAATCAGTGATCTGTGCTGACAACCAGGCCTGATGCAGGTAGAATTGGCAGGGTGTAAAATGTGTTTATCCTCTGATTAACCTCAGTGAATGCAGATAGAGAGAGAGAACAGGGAAAATGCTGAGTTGAAATAGAGAGCAAACCCATGGGGCTTATAAAGCCTACGTTGTTGAACCATAGCGCAGCTTGGTCACCACAGGAGAGAGGAATATAATCCCATTTCTATGATTCTAAATCGTCAAGGATTTCTAGAGGTACTTAGTCAAAAGGAAGTAGAGATGAAGACGCCTCTTATGAAGCTTAGTATAAGTTAAATCAGGAAGAGATTGAGTTGGAAGTGGAATCAGACAGAGGGAGAGTCAATCACCTGACTGAGGGCGTTCACTCTTTCTGTTAAACCAATCAAGACGACTGGCTTGCAAGAGGTCGTGGAAAGAAGCTGTCAAAGTTTAAAACTGGGACATTCTGCTCCTGTCAGCAAGTCTTTTCGGTGTCAGTTCAATACAACCCCTCCTCCGACCCCAGTCATCTCCGGCTTCCATCACAACTAGTCTTCCCAGTTGGTACTTCCAGAGGTCCAGCACTACGTCACATCTATCCAGAGCTTCAGCTACTGCCCTTCACCCTCTCACTACTACTCCAATGGTGGGGGGAAATTCCTGTAGCCCACAGCATCACTACCCCCTCAAAATATATTCAATGAAATCTCTCCTAATTGAAATGTGAGGGGGGAAAAACAGCTTGAAGACCAAACAAAAAGTTCAGTTGTCATTGGCTCAGTATTTCCTGACATTACACAACCGTTTGTATTCACAAGTCACCAACAACATGGGCGTAAGGGGCTTCACCGCTGGTTACCTTTTTGAGAGCATTTGCATCTTAATCTTGAAATCTCAGTGTGTTCGAGCTACGTTTCAGTGCGCTGATTTGGAGTCAGCTTTCACCAGACAAATACCCCCTCAATGATTGAGGTAATACTTAATTTCTACTTTTTAAAATGCCCACATGCGGAATAAAATAATGTAGATAAACAGAGTGAGTCGGACTTCATGATTTATCATCATTACAGTGATGCACTTTAGGATGATGACTATGATGTAGGAAGGAAATGGACCCAAAATGAGAGAAAATGATAGTGTGGGCAGACGGGAGCTGGTTGAAGATTTATTGGGGAGAACAAAAACACACTTACATACAGGTAAGGCGGGTGGGAAGGTAAATCCAGGCTGAAGGCAAAACACAAACATAGAAACCAAACTAAGGGATGCAATCCAGGCAAAAGTACAGAGATATCAGGAAAATTAGACATCCAGGAACCAGAGGAACAAAACAAAACAACGAACTGATAAGGAACAAAGACCTGGAACTCATTTTACATAAGCCAGGAACTAAGGAGGAGAGGAGGCACAGGTGAACGCCACAGTAAATCATTGAACACAAAGCAAGAACAGAACAAACCGGAAGACGTCGCAGGAAGACAGGAAACAGACAACTATAGCCCATGGAGTGAGTAGTGTCCCTTTGAGAACATGCTGCTCTGATTGGTGAAGACTGTAACTGCAGTGGCATGAGCAGTTCTCAGACGTCTCCCACCCAGTTCACATGAAATTTACGCTCTTGCTGCATTTCAGAGTCTTCTCATTCTGCCACAAAAAGTGCCAAAAGAATGTGTGTGTGTTTGTGTGCGTTTCAGCTCTGTCTGTTCCTACATGGATGTATGCTCCTGCAATCCTGTGAATATGTGACCCGTTTCTTTGTGCGTGCATGTGTTGATTTCCAAGTGCTCATGTGTGTTGCCTGTGACTCTGTATGCTCACATGAACACGTGCTGGTATATGGTCACAGGATGGGAGCCGCTCACGTTACAAATGTGTGTGGCGTCGCCTGTGTTCTGGGAGTTCTGCTTGTGGTTTGGTTGCAGATGGAAAGCAGCGCTCCTTCACATCTGTGCGTATCTGAGCATGTCTGTGTGTGGTGTGGTCAAAGGCTGAAAAAGAGCCTCGGTTCGCATGGGAACAAATGACAGGATCTGGTTTTGCGAACCTATCTGTAAAAAGATGAAAGAAAACCAAACTAGTAAAAAAATAAGAGCTGAGACCCTGCCAGACCTCCCAGAGAGATTTCACTGCAGCATCAGATGGTCAGTTGATGGTCACCAGTTATTACCCTGCATCTCTCTGACATTTATGAGCCCCCACAGTAATTTGAATGCCACCACCGCTCCAAATTACGTGGCATAAAAGATCTCATTATAAACCAGTTTTGGCACTGGTAGCAAACAATACGGGGTAAATGTGGAGCAAACAAAAACAACCAAATTGCCCTCATTCACTGCCATTTCGGTTCAAATCATGAAAAGACAAACAAACTCATCAAATAGTAGGGTTGCTAAATAAATACTCCTGGAGATTTTTGTTGTCAAGACAGGTTCTAGGCAATTAAATGGAGACACTATGCCAGTATATGACGTTCATCATTTAGTGAGCACAGACACACTGATATTAATCTGTCTTTAGTGCCCGTCCTTTTTCTTTCTGTCTCATACATACACACACAACAAGCCCACCACGTCATCCTGCTTTAGTAAGCTAACATAAGCAAGAAATATAGGATAAAACACTGCAAATGTAGAATTTACCTTCTTTCTCCCAGATACAGGAAGAAGAAGGACAGTATTTTGTCTCCAAATGTGTCAATTTCTCTTCCATCGTCACTGTTCGATGAAAATCCAAACATCTCTAAAATTTCAACTCGTCTTGACATACTTCAGCCTTATTTTAACTTTAAACTAATGCTGTTTCAAAGCACTGTCCAGAGCTTTTAATTGTTAAATTAAATTGTTTAAATTGTTTGAGAATTTATTTTTTCAACTCATCCAAGAGCATTTATTCCTTCAGTGTATCTGAAAAAAAAACAACAAATATGGCGATAAGTGAGTTTCCGAGCGGGACAGGGTGTACATTTTACATTTAGGTACACCTTACTTCTTTTTATGGTTGATTGAAAAAATGTTTTGGTCTCAATATCTACTGTATTTGCTAAATATTATTTTGATTACAACAAGGAAATGATAATTGCACATTGGCTCAGTGAGGATGCACCTTCTCACTGAACAAAGTATAAGCTGATAAAAGTAATACAAAGAACAGTAGACTGCAAATTCAGATAAAAAGATATTTGAATTAAAAAAAAAGTATTTTTTGTCTTTGCCTATGAAAGAAACCTCTTGCTTGGACAACTGGAATTGTCTTTTCTTACATGACTTTTTTTTTTTACTTACCTGTGATATTTTACATTTTACTTTATTACTGTTACTGTTGGTTTGTGATTAGTCACATATGAAGGAAGGGTCTTCACCTCCTCACGATTATATCAGCCAGGCGTATCCACATTCTACAGATGGTCTTGAAGCTGCTCTATTGGGGTTAAGTTTGTTGTTAAAGGGCAACTCTGCGGTAAGTGCTCAGGGAGAAATCACAAGTCTTTTTTTCATTTGGACAGATTTCTTTCCTGTTGGTTTTCAGCTGGTAACCTTATGGTTGAGAGGTCTACACACGCCTTAAGGCAGCTGCTTCTTTACATCTGTTTGGCAATTTGGACCATATATGATCTCAATGACACATCAATTCCAAAGTAAAGCACCGGGGCAGCACTGGAACTGAGGGGATACAGCCCAAAGTCAGCAGTGTCAGATTTAATCATCGTCACTCGCTGTAGATGAACATTGTCCAAGATAGCAATCTGTCTATCTACAATCTCAATGTGAAAGCAGCTTTTGTGAAGGGCCTTTACAATGTTTGACCTTGTGGTTAAAGAGAGGAGAGGCTCAGAGAGAAAGCAAAATAATGACAGTTTATTCCACAGCTCTTGAAATGGTAATTGGCTTGACAAGGAGAAATGTGGAAGAGTGACGAGGAAGAAGGGGTTGAAGCAGAGATTAAGTGAAATATATGAGAGGGAATAAAGGTAAAATATAAAGACACTCCACTGCTGATTATGTGTTTACGTGCATGCTGGAGAATGAGAGGAAAACAGCAGGAAAGTAGATAGAGTTTTCTGCAAAGAATGAAAATACTACACATATATTGCGGGGAGTGATGAGTCATGATTATGTGTTGGATCAAAGTTGAACTATGATGTGGTTAAATGGTCAAAAAGACCTTTATGAGTTGAAATTGCATCGCCCAGAAGAT
The DNA here is from genome assembly GCA_036023855.1 of Gadopsis marmoratus. Lineage (NCBI taxonomy): Eukaryota > Metazoa > Chordata > Actinopteri > Centrarchiformes > Percichthyidae > Gadopsis > Gadopsis marmoratus. The sequence continues at coordinate 22,451 of JAVQJF010036266.1, forward strand.
TAAAAATGTCAGAGAGAATGTTAGAAGAGATCAGGTGAGAAATGAAGGTTGCACTTGGGTCTTTTCACCATTGGCAGTGGTGGTCAAGGACTTTCAAGGGGTAAGAATCCATTTGACATTTCCTTATTTGGAGGAATGTGGAGTTAAGAGACAACGCTGGCATATCAATTCAGTGTAGCTTGTGTTGGCACCACAGCACGCATGTGATTACTCCTTCTCTGCGTGACATCATGATACAAAAAGGCAGAGCAAAGAAAATTCTAAGAAATATTTATGCAGTGATTTACATCAACTATGTGCCAGCGTTAGTTTTAGAAAACCATCATAAGGGATTACAAGTTAAATGCAGGGCCACATGTTTCTTTTCTAGTCCCAGCTGAAAAAAACTCAGTCATGTTATGCAGGTAATTTAGGCCACTTGACACATACAGGCCCCTCCGACAATAGGACAATTATTTCACACCACGTATAAATTAGCTGTAATGGACTTAGTGTGATTAATAATTTTTTCATACTATATCCACAGTCAAAGTCTGTTAGATCATTTTCCAGGTGGTTTACTCACTGCCTGAATCAGCCTTTTGTGTTTGTGTGTGTGTGCACTTTTTGCATTCTCCAGAGTGAGTAGTTTTAAAGGTTTGCTAATAAAACGGAAATGTTTTCATGCTTGTACAATGATTAAAAGAAGATTTGTAATTGGCAGTAATGAACAGGTGTGCTGTTACTTCGTCACGCCCTGCCAGCTATCTTTTTGTCTGTCTCTCAAGTTCCCCCTTCTCCTAACAGTCATGATTTTCGCCTAACATTAATCAGGTAGACTTAGTTGCTACAGCGATGGTTAATGAGAAAATGGCCTTATGAATCAATCTTCTTTTCTTTTTGGGGGGTGTTTTCTACAGAATTGTTTTACAAATTCCTTTTCCCTTTGCCCTGATTCTTATGTACGCTGTCCAGAGTGCTGATCCTGGTGCTGTCCCAGTGATTCACTGACATTCGGGCCAGTAAGTTAGACTCCCCAGCACTGTCGGGGACAAATGGCCCATCATTAATAATACATAATAATTATCCTCATTGGTCTGATAATTTGCATTTGCCCATCTGACTCTCTAAATATTATAAGACTCCTTTGCCAAGTGTTATGGTCAAATTAACCCTCCTAATATGTTGAAAAAAATTACATCCATTATGTCATGGGTTAAATTGGCCTGCACTGTTTGCACACTCACAAACATGCAACTAATAAGTAGAACTTTATTATGGTTTGTGAGAGAATTTGGAATTACACGCACTTATCTATGTAAACCTGCACAGAGAGGGATGTTCTAGGTAATGTAAGTCCCATAGGTTTGCAGAGGGGCCAATGCACACACCTGATTGGTTGATCAATTCACATAATACCTTTTACAGGTTCTACATAATACATCCCAAAAGCGCAAGCATAAAGCATGCGGGTCAGACATTCCACAACACACCAGCACGTCCACATTTTACACCTGAGGTCATGACCCTAAATATTTCAGGGAGGAAAAGAAAAGCTAAACAGTACTTCAGATGACTCAAAAGCAGAAATGAGTCAAATTCACCTGCAAAATAATAGGAGGATGAGTTTATCCACACCATTTTGTTCTTTTACTACAACTAATATCTGCAGAGTCAAGACACAGTTACACTTGTGTGTTTTCTGCATGTGGATTACATTCAACAACATTATTCTACTTAATTGATTCTGCACTCTCTCTCTCTCTGTTTCCATTTCCCTTCCTCCCTTTCCTCGTCTCCCCTTCTGTGTGAACCGTACTTTATTATTAATTAGAAACCAACAAACCTCTGCCAGTTGTATCATTATTTTCTATTCTCTGACTGCAGAATGAGAGACAGGGTGCCTGAGGGAAGCAAACAGTTCCTGTGAGTGTGCATAATACTCCACATTTGCACCACAAAAAATAAAATAAATGTCAGCCGAAGCTCAGACCAAGAAATTAATGTGGCAACATGGTGGCAGGATTTTGCACCGTTCTGTCACAACACTTGGCAGCAGGATGAAAGGGGCTGACGGGCATTCTTACATGGAGATAGGCTTCTGTGTCACATGTTGTATTTGGGATAAGAATACAGGATCATTTTACTATTTAAGCCAGATTACAGTACAGATAGACATCAACAACAACAGGTTATTGAATCCGTCGTAGTTGTTGAGCAGCTGTTATTGGTCAGGTACAGAGAGTCACAGACACAGGAAAGGAAGTGTACAGATTTTGCACAGATAGATAACAACTGTGTGTGCATTGTTACATGCATGTAGTCCCTGCCTGTGTATCCTGTTTTATTTTGAAATCCTTACCTGTCCTGTCTCCTCAGTTCCTGCCCTCGTGTGTCTCTGTTGATTATCCACATTATTCCCCATTACTCACCTGCCCCTGATTACCTCATCAGTCACTGTCCTACACACACACACACACACACACACACGTCCCCTTCCTTTGTTTTCTTGTCCAGTCACTGTTTGCCATGTGCTTAGTTTCTGTGTTCCTGGCGCCAGACCTGGACTTACTGTTGCCTGTCTTCCTACCTACCTGTGTCTCACATTTATATATAATCTTGTGTAAAATAAACCAGTGAACTGCTCCAATCTGCCTGCATTTGTGTCCTTTCCCTGACACCTGCACCCTAACATGTATAAAGAGGGGACCTAAAATCAAGTGTGTGTACCTTTCCATAAATAAATGCAAATTGTGAGGAGAATGCCATGCATCAGAATAAATCCCATGTTACCTGACAGGCTGTGTTTTGGCTCGCTTGAAATGTCTGCATATCAGTCTTTGTGTTTGGAAATACCGCATTATCATTAGCAGAATGACAATTGGCAGCAATGCATGAAAAACAAAAGGGCTTTCAAGACACCCTTGCAGCAGCTGAAAGGAAAGTGGTGCTGTGTTTAGGTACGGTATACGGCTAGAAACTATACTTTACAGTGCATCACACAATGCAGGTGATTGTCTTGGGATTTAATATATTTTTGTCTTATTGCAATTTTGTGTCCCCATCGTTATGATTTCCATTTTTTTTTCATCCACTTATCTATCTGATAGACACCTTTGGCTTACACATAACATGTAATCACACACATTCATGCACTTTCAGTAAAGACTCAATTCTGGTTGCCTCATTTTAGCAGCTACAGTTAATTTGGTTAAATTATTGAGGATAATAATTGACATTAGAGGACCATGCAGAAAAAGGTTGAAATATCTTTAAATTCTATTTAGAGATTGCTAGGTTATCTAACATCAATGTAGACAGTAGACAGTAAGGGTGTAATTAATCTTATTGATAAATTATCATCTATCATCATATCCATATCCCAAAAAAGACTATAGTCAACCGGAACCTCCAGAAAACCACCTACAGAAATCTTAACACTAGAACAGCCCAATGATCCAGTAATTGCCTGCCAGTATGACCACCTGTGTCCATAGGGCTCTCATACTTAGTGATCAATGAAAAACAAGCAGACTCATGGTTGAGCAGCAGAAACCGATTTTGGCCAAGGCACTCAATTATTTTATGTGATTTATGAAGAATTGCCAGGAAGACAAAAGCCAACCCAAGTGGAATGGAAACAAGTATTTTTTAGGTGAAACATCCCTGACTGAAGCTTCCAGAGACATGCTTTTGGAACTGACCACACACACACACACAAACACACACTGCTCATCTTGCACTTAGCATGCATTGAAAGGACTGGGCATTGCAACAGGAGTCATGTACTAAGTAATGAATAAATCTAGAGGGGCTCCTACATTTTGGTTGTTTAACAGATAAATTAAGATTAAATCAAGAACCGACTCATGTATAGAGGAAGAGGAAAAGAAGTGTCCTGGTTGTCTATAGGCTACATACTGTATATCATGTTACTGATATTCGGATGGAAGAGATATAGAGTTTTACAGCAAGGCACATAATACGATAGAGAAGAGGGAGGAGTGTGAATGGAAAGATGGAAAAGTGAGACTTGAATATGCCACAGTTGGGAGAATGCACACTGTGATGCTGTATCTGTGCCAAGCGCGTGCACACAGATACACATGAGCCACCCAATTGTACGTATTATGTGGTACCCCAAATAGTTTAAACTTTATTTTGTATTTCTGGCAAAGTCCTGTATCTCCTTTCAGCAAATAGTTGCATAAGATGCCAAACTTCAGGGTGAAAAGTGAGGCTGAGTGTTAAAAAGCAGGAAGAACGTGGCAGAAAGATGAAGGGAAAAAAAAACCATGAATTATTTCTAATGCAAATTAGATTTGATTTTCAGCTTCGGAGTGGGTATGGCCAGGAAGGCACTTTGTGTCTTATCGTGTGTCTTCAGTCATTAGGCGCAGCCAGGATGCAATTCACTGTTTGAGCACTCACACTTCACAGAGTAACAAAGCCGCCAGGTCCAACCACTGAATAAAGTCTCCCGTTTTTGCTGAACTTGTTGGGTGAGCTGTAAATATTCATGGGTACGCCACAATGGGGGATGTTGAATAGCTGTGTGGCTGACTGTGCCGAGATTGTGAATGTGACTGTGCATCGTAAAGTAGTCCAACAGACTAAAAAGATACCATGTCACCATCTAACTAATGTCACGGGGTCTTCTGTGGTCCATTATGCTTCTCTCTCAGCATTCCCTTAGCATGTTTGCTCCAGCTCTGTATTACTCATTTGGTAATAAAATGATGTTACCGTTGACACGGCTTATCAAAACTATGTAGGAGTGGTAATCAGTTCAATTGTAGCTCCAATATCATCTAGTTAATATCAAAATAACAATGTTCAGGGCATGGTAGGAGAGGCTCCCTTGTATATTATCAGGTTTCTCAGATCGGAAACACAGTTTTACAAAAAGGTAATGAACTGTTAAGTGAAACAGGAGGTGGGCCTCGTGTGTCTGAAGCAGCAATGAAAGTCTGACACTGTCACAACGGCATTGTAAATTAAAATGTGTCCCTTTTTTTGAAACAAATGTCTAATGAACTCAATATGCATAATATAGTGTAACTTGGTCATTTATAATCCTATTCTTGATTATTTAGGCTTATGACCACTTTGTGCTTCGTGTGCCTTTGGATCGTAAACATCCCAACGAGCCCCACCAGTCAGCATCGACTGAGTTATCTCGACTGTTGAAGATGAGTCACCGTTGCAGTTCAACACTGCCTCGTGGATTTTGCTTCTCAATTATGTTACCAGCAATGGGCATGAAAAGGTATGCAGCACAGGATCCGAGTTTCCCTTCCACTAATATGTGGATCATCACATCATGTGTCATCATATTGTTTGTTTTCTTCTGATGAACAAATCAGTGGCGTCACTCAAGCAAATAAAGTAATCAGAAACCAGTATGAGCATTCCTTAGAATTATCCATCCATCCATTTTCCCCACCCTGTCTCCTAGAAATTACATCTACACACAACTAATTTGCAACAGCAAATATGTTTTGTAGGAACCTTGATGCTGCGTGTTTTCCTATAACATAATGACTTTTGATACAGAAAAGGTCTGCAGTGACTTGAAGCAACAGATGCTGCAGCAACATGTTTACTTTATTAACAAGCTGGAAACATGATCTGTCCCCAATGTTAGCTAAAATACTTTAGTTGCCACACACAGGACGTGAATGTCTGGCTCCTGTGTCAAAGTCCTAGGTTTCTACAGTCAGGATGCCTTAAAACCTTCTCATGACTGCCGTATTTGCATGGCTGTAAACAGAGTACTGCCAACATCAAACCACGAGTCAAACAACCCATTTGAGATGGTACTTAGTGGGAGTCAGGAGTAAATTCTATTAATTCATTATTGTATTGTCTTCCATCTGCAGTAGGTGTCAGCACGACTAAATCAGTGAGAATATCTACCAGCTTTCTATGTTTTACTGTTAGAACTGCTGCAACACATGTCTTTTCATCAGCTGTTATAGACAGCAACAGCACCTTATGTTTACTTTCCCTGCTTATTTTACACTTTGTTGTTGTTTTGGGGTTGTTGGGGTCCTTTTTTATTTTAAACGTGGCTCAGAGCTGGGATGACTTCTTTCTACATCAACTTTATATATTTATACAGAATCTGACAAGTTGATCTCAGCCTTTCAAGAACCTTAACCCACTGACGCCTGCTTCACAAACCTTTTTATATTTTCAGATGATAGTAAAAAAAGGAAGCAGGTGTTTCTCTTCCTTTTATAGGTTGGTGCTTTTTTTTTTGTCATTTATAGAAATATTTTGATACAGTCAAAGTTAAAAGCCACTGGCTTTCCCAAAGCTGTGACTGAGACGGGTGAGTTCATAATAAAGCACAGGACGCAAGTTATGGATTTTGTGAGTCTCTGTCTCAGCTGGAACATCTAAAATATAAGGTCCTGCTAGAGAAAGTGCTGGGTCACTTCTTTGTACAGTGCAGTCGGAAATTAGTAGGACAGCGACGCATTTGTCATTGTTTTGGCTCTGGACACATGGGATTTGAAATGAAACGGTGACTAAGGTTAAACTGCTCACTTTAGTGCTGACTTCAGCTGTAAGGGTGGTTTTTGTCCATGTTGAAAGAACAATGTCGAAATCGCAGCCACAGTCACCCAACTTTAGGGTAATGCAACAAGACAATGCTTCTAAACACAGAGAAAAAGCAACAAACATGATTGATTTTCATGGCCATAAAGAGAACCATTATTACCGGCCAAATCAGTCACCTGAATCCAACCGATCATGTGTTTCATTGTTGACAACCAGACTGAAGGCAAAATAAATGGGGTGGACAAAATAATAGAAACACCTCTGTTTCACACGATACAACTCAACAGCACCACAAACTGCAGCAAGTTAATTCAACGCCTCTCTGAAACCAAACTGAACATAATGTTCATGAAAGGTAGGATCGAATAAAGCTGGACCTGGCAAGTGTAACGCATGTAATTTGCATACTTTTTAACCCCTTCCAACACTTCCCCAAGCTCGTTAAAGCAACACATTTCGAGAATGACAGCAATCATATTAATGATGATATATACACAGCATGCTTCATCATTTTTGGACGTAATCTGATAATGACTCTGATAGGATGCCTACGGAGACTGCATGCCTGCTATCAGGGAGGGGATTAGGGAGGATTTTGTCACTTCTTAGGGGGACTTTTGTGAGCAGATGGTTGCAGATTTCAGAGTAAGATAACTGTAAAATTGATAAGCGTTTGGTCAGATTTGTGACCAGATGACCACACAGCCACCAGCATGAGAACTTTCCTCTTATTTTCCACCTAACCTCCAGAGGATCGTCTTAATATCTGTATTTTCTAAATAGTTTTGTTTATGGGGATGGAAAAAAGCAAAGTCTTTCCATTTATGGATGACTTAAAGGTACATTTATGTCCACAAAAGTATATGTGCCCTCTCACCTGGTATGGAGAACAAAACTGAGACTTCAAGCTGCAGGCTCCTTTTTGCTCTGAGGCAGTGTGCCTTTGAAACCATCTGCCTGTTCATGAACTCTTCATCATCACACATTACACAGTGGCTTTTTAACCCTTGCAAATGGCCTCTGTGGCATTAAAAATATGATTGACACTATAGTCATAAAGACCTTGTCCCTAGAATGATAATATGTTACTTTGTTTTCTATGGTGAGTGTATTTTCTATGTAGTAGTATGTTTTCAAACTTTTATACCTGCATTGATGCAATGGGAGGTTTTCCTGGCATTTTATGCAGATTAATGTAGGAAAAAAAGTTGAATTTGAGCTGTTGTTGATTAAGTTGCCCTTTTCAGCTCAAAATTACTGCATTATCCATAGTCATTCCTAGTGCTCTCACTCTCTCAACAGGTTCAGGTGTTTTCATTATAATTGTATGACTTCATTTCTAAAGCCAGCTAGACTATTAATCCAAACAATTAATAATAGGGTGAGTAACTTTTCAAGCCTACCTCTGACTTAAAACTCTCCTCGAACATTTTCTGCTAGTTGACTGGATGTGTATCTGTTGCCAATTAGCAAGAAGTGTTGATGAAGTGTTGGGCAGCGCTGGGCCTATGATTCCTATAATTTCACAGGCTCATTCTGCTCTTCTGAAAGGTGTTTCCTAACCAAATCACTGAACCAAATGAGTGTACCCAATGAAAATTAATAAAAATATGTTTAATTACAGTTGACCAGTAGGGACAAGTGCCAAGCTGAAATAGCTCATTAATAGCTTGCATCTTATTAATAATCAAAATGGATTTAATTAGTAGGAAAAAGGCCAACACAGAAGATGACATTAGCCACAATACTGGTCAATAATAAGTGCAACGGGCGTGGAATGTGTGTGTTAATTTGCTCTTGTATCTTTGTGGAGGACTACAATTTTAGATTTGAGAGGGAGGATATTTTTGGAAAGCCTTTTTATGTGTGGCATGGTGGCTCGGTGTTTTGCACTGCTGCCTCTGGGTTCGATTCCCCTGGGGGACCAGGCCTTTCTGTGTGGAGTTTGCATGTTCTCCCCATGCTCACTAGTTACTTTCCTCCTTAAAAATATATAACCCCATACAAGGAAAAACATGCAAGAAGAACAGACTGCTCTCCTGCCCTGTCCCTGACCAAGACAGGGCATGGACACTTGGGTTAAGTCTTGGTTTTAGGGTGAAGAATGCAGCAGAAGTAGGTTAGGAGTTAGACATGTAGTGGCAATGGTTAGTTTATCAGTAAGGGTCCCCACAGGTATAGAGCAAAAGTGCATTTGTGTGGGCATGGCATTTGAAAATGAACTGAAAAGGAAAAAAAATTGCATTACGAATGTGTTTGACTGAGAGTCAATAGGAGACAGATTGTCTAATTGCAATGCAGAGTTAACGCACTAGCTCTATATTTCCTTCTACGTTGTCTATTTTATTAAACAGTTTTATTTGAACATTAGTCTTGCTTGTAATTGGAGAAAAAGAAATGAACGAAACAATGCAGGATGAGTAAAAGGAAGAAACTCATTTATTTTCCATTTTTCCTTCTTAAATTGCACATTAACAAGCAGAATATAGTGATTTAACATGAGACATATCGTCCCTTTTCAGAAACCCTTGAAAGCCTATGTTTGGCCCAGACGATTATTTCACCACAGTTAAATGTGCCAAATGTGCCCCCAAATATTTCCCCCTGAGTACACAGATTATATTCATATAATTGAGCTGCCGTATATGTCACAAATAAACCTAAATGAAAGCCGAGGTTCAAACAGACTCTGACGGTATCAACAGTGTCTGACTGGCAAAGATATGCACATAATTAAGGGCTAAACCATAACAATTTTTCATGGCGATGGTTAAATCTTTCATGTGAGCTGGCACAGAATGAGGTAAATTACATCAGCAAAGACAGCTCATTAGTCTCAGTGAATGATGAGAGCACTCCTTAGCAGAGCCTTTTTATTTTAGCTGTAGCCCTAAGTGATGTACAATATTGACACCAAGTGATATAGCCCCTTTATAACTCACTTGGTAGCTGGGGACATAGCTTAATAACAGGTACATTTCACAGTGGCTGCGTTTTCCTCAGCAACAACATAGTGTATGTGTCAGGGCGCATTCATATTTCATTACCACAAGTTAATTTGCAGCTTATATTTAGCATTCCGCATGATAGTGCTGTAATTTCTTTAAGTCGTAGTTTAATGAAATCTGACATGATATATAGACTTCATTGTTCCTTGTTTTTATAAAAACAATAAAAAAAAGGTACAGCTCTTACTGGAAAAATGCATAGCTGCACCTTTTTGATTTGTAGATAAATTCTTTCTTACACTAAATTGTAATTTAGTACATTTTCGATTGCCTTAAGGGAAACTGAGGTATTTTTTGATCCTGGGCCCTATTTTTATGATTAGTCAAGTAGAATCACAGTAGCTAAAAATCTAGGGACATGTAAAACGGATGATGGAAATGTTTTCCAAAGTTTTTAAAGGTAAACTGCGGTATTTTTAAACTGGGCCCTATTTTTTAATTTTTAAACTTTGGTGTCTAAATGACCTTTTAGTTTAACCAGAAAGAGAGTCTCGCTCTGAAATTTTTGCACGAGGTTGAGTTGTTGCAGGAAGATGAAGGGATCTCACTCTTTAACAAAACGGTCTGCCTCTGCAAGGATCTTTTCCATAATGTTATCAGACATTTCGAATAATAATCTGAGCCCGTCAGTTGCAAAACAAACACTTTTACTGGACGTACTTTTCCTTCGTCAAAGGATTATGTTGCGGCCATTGCCGTCTGTTCACGGATGCGATCAACTGGACCAATTCCAAAACTTTTGGTAGGTATTAGTAATTTAGACCTCAAAAATTCCATCATCTGTTTTATGTGTCCCTAGAATTTCAGCTACTGCGATCCTACATGACTACCTGTAATCATGGATGTTTCCCGCTGACTGTCTGGCTTGATGCCACTTTAAAAGAACACATAGCTGTCAAAAATGATGGCTGTTGCCACAACTGAGGATGTGATTCTGGTTATTATTAAATTGTATATACTAAAAGACATGATTTCTTTGTTGATCATTTTGCCCTTTTTTCCCAGTGATGGGATAGATGGGAGGAAAAGGAAATGAGCGACATGGCCCACAGTCACTGTCAAGAATGAAAAGGGAGCAGATTAAATGCAAAACTAAAGACTGCAATCAACTCAAAGGGCATTCATCAATTAACAAATGAATACAGGTGAATAGGAACCAAATGTATTCAAATTTATTCACCGACTGTAATTGCGTGTACCAGGACTTTGACATGGCGACTGGCGCAGACAATATTCACTCACAAAAGGTGCCACAGAACATTAGGTGCTGTCAGTCACTCAATTCTGCGTGTGTATATGTGCGTACTGTGCATGTTTGTCTTCTCTGCACTGTTCCAGCCATCTCCTGTTCTCATTTTGTCTCTGTCACTATTTATCCTTCCCACCTACCTGTGCAATCCTATTTCTTTCTAAAGAGATGAAGTGAGCAAAAAGGATACAGATAGAGGAAGACAGTGAATGAATGACAGCAAGATAATCTGAAAGAGATATGGCAGTGAGGGAGGAGGGTGGCTTAAAGAGCAGGAGCACAAAGTGATTTGAATGGTCATTATTTATGGAGGTGTGAGCTGTTAAGAGTTCGGAAAAGTGACATCAAGGAAATGAATGGGGAAGGGGAGGGGGACTGAAGGAATGAGGACAGTTTAATAAGGAAGGGACAGAAGAGGGACAAAGATGTAAGGAGGGGGAGAAAAAGGGAAGTTGAAGAGTTCAAATTGAAGTGCATACTAGAAGAGGGAATGAGATAAGGGAAGGTAACTGAAAGGGGACACTTAGCGAGAATAAGAGACTGGGAAGGTAAAGGCTAAATCGAACCACGATTAATAACAAGAGTGGAAGCTAGGAAGGACAAGAACATCATCCAAACAGAATAATGAAGGAGTAAAAATACGATAGCTTCTAGTCTGAATTTCGGTAGTGTTAATTGGGCCGAGTCTATCACCTAGACAGAAGGGCTTGGACACAGCCGTCGCTTGGACATATGGCCAACAGCATGATACAGAAAGCTGCCAAAAAGAGGGATTACCTACACAGTGATATGGGTAATCATAGGATTGTCTCATAACAGTAAGGACACACTGTAGCTAAGGAATTACAGCACAGGGAAATGCACATCGTATACTGCGCTACAGCTATATGATTAAATATACTTATATTGCAGCAGAATAAAGTTTAGTAATAGAGAACCGGAATTAAGCATCACAGGCATTATTACCCTTAAAGCCAAACTCTGATTAGAATTTTCTTACATAAAAAAGGAAGAGTTGCAACATTTCATATTGTAACAAGGTTATCAGAGCATCAGAGGTTATCCAAAACTAGAGACAGAAAAAATTGTAAACTAGACAGCTGCAACTGTCTGCCCCTGAGGTTAAGGCAATAGTTTGACATTTTGGTGTCTCCGCTGGTTGCTTGGCAACCTTGCAGTAACACCAAGACTCCAAGAAGTTACTGTACCTGGCCAAGAAATATTCCAGCACATAAACCCGAAAAGCCACATCTCGTCCTTTCATACTCTGTGATGTGTGTACAGATCATAAAGTGTTAAATACTGAGTCTTAGAGTTGAGCTGGGTGGATTTTGCTATTTACCCCTATTTTCAGCCTTTATGCTAAGCTAAGCTAGCTCACTGCTGACTGTAGCTTCAGGTTTAACCGTTTAACAGTTTGAGCGTGGCATCATTCGTTTCATTCAACTTTCCTGAAGAATGCGAGTAATTGCATTTTCCAACATGTGAAACTAAGTGAAATTCATGTCAGCAGGGATGTCTGCAGCTTGCACACTTCCATTTAATTGGCATTAGTTTTTTACTTTGTCTAGATATTAGAAGCTGACCCCTGCACTTCAATATGCAGTCTGTTCACATAATCAGGTCAAATCAGGGTGTTAAAACTACACTAATGAGCATTCCAATATTAACAGTGGTTCCAATGACTATGCGTAATGCGAAAGGGTAGCTCATAGCGACGACCCCGCACTGACAAAATCGACTGTACACAACCTGCCCAGCACCAAACAGTGTGACTAGCTGTTGCTGGAAAAGACTGCGTTTAGCTGCTGAAGGCCAGATATGTGGAGGTGATGATGATCTGTTTGGGTAAATAGGCAACAGTTTGCCAACAGCAACTTGAAGAGATAAATAATATGTCGGTGTTTTGTAGCGAACACTAACGCAAGCACAAGAGCTTTGTTTTATATGTCATATAACGATATCACTCTCATGTCATAAGGTTTTTTTGACCAGGTTAGGGTCACCCGAAGCTCCTTCCTAGCTCCGTCTGCTTCAGTGTCAAACTCCTGCCTTTTGTCTGACTCTTCCACACAACCCTAGGTGTGTGATATTATCAGGAGTAGAAAACCCATTTTCTGAGTTGATGGGATGTGGCATGGGCAAAATTCAAACTTTAAGGATTTGGGAAGGATTTGTACCTGGCAAAACGGCCACCCCTCTGCCCCGCCATGATTTAATGGTTTTCAATTTCTATGCTGTTTTATTGGACAATGAATGTTTATTCTATTGCCTTTTCTTTTAGCCTTTCCCAACGGAGCTTAAAGACCAGTACACACACTGTAGCTTCAAACTTTACTCCAACATAGTTTTTACTGTTTACATAACAAAAGTTTTCCATACAATCCTGGCTGCTCACAATGATAATTAATTTTGGTTTGCATCTCGTGGGCTAACTATGTAAAGATAAGACTGCTGGAGTTTCTTGATTACAGAGGATGAAAATGGCCACTTTCCAATAAAGATATTTATCCAACTGAAATGAAGATGTAGTAATTAAATGAAACTTAACTCGAGGCATAAGGATGGAGGTTTACATGGTCGCTCTTATTTCTATGTTTAGATTCGGGTTCATGGAAGAAGCATGAAGTGAATATCGTGACACACACACACACAGTCGGAGAGTTATGGAGAGGAGGTGGCTAATTTACAAACAGATGCTACACCATAATGACTGGGGTGGTCACGTGTGTGTGTGCATGAGTCCGGCCTGTGGTCGTCTTACTTTGTAGGCTACATACTGGAGTCGACTGTCACTGATTGCTAGGTTGAAAACCAAGGACCACACAAGATCAGATGGTGAGTGTGTCTGTGCCAGTGCTCTGCTGTGTACACGCTGAACAACCGAATAAAGACTTCCATTATCAAACACACACACATCCATTATCTGCACTGACTGCTGTTGACTGTTGACATGTTAAAAATACCTTCAACTTGGCAAGTATTTCTCTATACAGAAACCGATTCAAGGAATCGGTGAAGCCGACTGTTTTTCTTTACCGTTTCTGCAGGTGTCAAGCAGACACTCTGTTATCAGCTCATTATTTCGGCTGAGCTTTGAAGAAAGAGAGAAAGAATGAATATGAGAGGGGAGAGCGAGGAAAGAGGCAATTTTGTTTTCGCAAGCTATTTTCCCAGCTAATGAATTGTGACCTTTTTGAATGTTTACTTGTCCCTTTTTCTGAGATGAGCTGGGTTCTGAGTTTATATATATAGAGAGAGATAGATAGATAGATAGATATACATATAAAAAGACAGAAAGAAAGTGGGTTTTAAAACTGAACCAGTACCTTGTGTAAAGTTTTAAAGAAGTTATGTTTTTGGGTTCTTACTGAAAACGTATCATTACTCAGGAGAGGGTTTTTCTTTTTTCTTCTGCATGAATGTCTCTTCTCACTCTCACTCTTTTATATATCTGCTTCATCTTTTCCTTTGCTCCCCATTTCTCACAACTTTTTTTTCCCCTGAGCCTGGCCAACAGATGGGAGAAATTGTGATTTATCAATCTGGCAATGATTGAAAGAAAACTCTAAAAAAATAAAAAAAACACACATGCTGCACATATTGTACACAAACCTAACTTAACCTCTGTTTAACACTAATTAATCACCTCGCCCAACAAATTATTTCCTCTTAATGTCCTTGATGTCCATCAGTAGCAATTTTCCTCAACTTACCATTTTAATTCACGCTTAATGTGATTAACTTACCGTGATGTTAGCTGCAATTATGTGTTTCTCTTTTTCTTTCAGCAATGAAGAATTTTTATAAAGAGCTTTGGTCTATGTTTAGATGCAGGTTCAACCCGTAGTGAATAGGAACACTAACAAGTTACTTTTAGCTCTTTCTAATGATGAGTTCTCATCCCAGGTGAAAAAAATAAACAAATAAAACAAAAATACAAAGCTGCACTAAGAAGACAGCGGATTTACTGTTAAACTCAATAGGTGGAAGTGGTCCAATCTTAATGGAATGACTCTTTTCTGAATACCAGAATATGAATGAGGGGGTGCGCACTGTTCTGCTGCTTGGACCTTTTATCTTTTGTGCCGCACAGATTGACAGCCCACAAAGCTTTTAAAATGCCCACTCGGGTAAACACAACGTCCACACTGAGTGACCAGTCATCAAGCAAGCGTCATTTTCTATAAGTATGAGCATACTTACTTACATAAACTTGGTTATCATCAAAGTGGATTTAAAGGTAAATGCAGGCAAGGGATATATTGTTCAAAAGTCTCATAAGCCTGAAGTGCAGGTTTAAGGCCTGACTTGCGAATCTCTGATTGTCAGGTGGTAGGCGAGGACGTCTGCTTGAACCTCTTCAACACTCCACTGGCTTGTAGCAAATGGGCATTACTTTTGTCAGTGTTATTGTTCAGCGGTAAGTATATGTCTAGATCAAACGCCAACCCGAGGATGCGCTAGTGGTGAGGAACAATTTGTCATGTGATCTGCAGACATACTGTATCCAGATGTTAACCAATTGTAATCCCCATCCCGCAATGCTTGCTCCAGTCAACACCTTGATTACAGTATAACATTTCTGTGTTGTTATAGTGAACGCGCATGTAGTTTGTTGCAATGTTTCTTCACACAAATTAGAAAAAAATAAATAAAAATGAATTGAATTTTAATGGTGTCTTTTAACATCTGCTCAGATGAGAATTACACTTCGAGGCTACGTTTGGCTAATTTACTTTGTTTTTCTATTGATCAATGAGTTTATTCCCTGACATGTAATTAATAAGCTATATATAAAATACACGCTGACAACGGCTTGGCAGTCATGAGCATGGATGGAAAGAGGGTTGGAAGTGGAGCATTATTTTCTCATTGACATGCGTCCCAGTGTCCTATTGCATTGCTCACAGGACCTTCTCCTCCTAAAGTAGGCACATGTTTGAACAACACATGTCACTTCTACAGGAGAGCTGTCATGGCCCACAACCCGACAGGAGAAGCTTCCCTGGCATCCTTGGCGGCCGACACCCTGCAGACATACAGCAGGTGCAGGGGGTTGATGGTACATGTGTCCTGGTGAGATTGTGAAGAGCATCTGAATGAGCCCTGATCTTCCCTGGGGTGAACTTGAGCTTGCAGGTTATTCTGACTGAGGCATCCCCCTCATCTTTACAGATGGAGTGGCCTGTGCCATGTGCCAAAGTGCCAGAGCATGTTCAGAGCCTTGTGGTCCATGAGGAGCCCAGGCCTAAAATTCTGCCTCCTTCACCAAGTAGAGTTAAGAGGCAATGGCAATAGGTAGTTAAGATATTGTTAAGACAGTAAGCCAGAGTCAGTAGTTCAAATTCAGAGGACTCTACTTCTAAGAAGATAAACTATTCTAATTTACCATTACATTACAATGTGGTTTTGTTTACTGCCATTTTCTTTCCCCGTCCTTGCTGCTGCTAACTTTCTCTCACGGCCATGTTTCACCTGCTCAAGTACTAGGACCATAATGACTCCTTAGTCACAGTGTATGACACACTCGTAAAAATCACCAGACCTCTAATAAATGAGCACTTGATGGCTAATTAGTGCTAACTCAGACTAGCAGCATCTGACAAAGACAAAGGGACATGTGGACGTCACTCAATAGGAAGAATGTCATCCAAATCAAACTGGCAAACATATCCTGCACAAAAAGCATTGGACTGTGTTTGAGTGAGATCTGATGTACACATGAGCCAGTTAATCCGCTGAAATAGCACAGCATATACGATACCTGTGCTTTGGGGCATAGTTTTGCAAGAGAGGGAAAAAATCTTGGTAATGGCAACTTTGCAGACTCACTTGTACTCTGTTTCTCCTCCCACTGCAGGCCTTTACGTCTCAGTGTACAGGCACCCAAAAGGACAGTCTACAATCATTTGCCTTTCTTAATAAAACTGTATATGTGATAATTAAGTGTGAAAGTACTAAAGACCAATATTTCCCACAATATTTGTGCATGCTGTGCAGCTTCGGTTCACCATAAAATATGCCATGGTGTGAAACTGGCACTACCAGATCACGCTGAGTACAACTTAGTCTCACTTCGCCAACTCAAAGCCCCACCATCTGCCATGTGCTGTCACATTAATATTAGAGCCCATTCATTGTTGTCCCTTTAGTTCTGTCCTATTTGTATGAGTGTATTCACATCCACCATAAGGCTGTGGTTTATCCTCAAATGTATATATTTCAGACCAGCTATTTATCTTTTCATTTAAATTTAAATCAACCGTGATCTCAAAGCTCAGTTTGTTGACCAGCGTGGCGCCAGGAAAAAGGCTGCAGGCTGTGTATATCAAGCAGGTGTATACCAAGTTTAAAAAAGGAAACCTTTCTATTTGATGCAAGATCAAGCACAAGCCAGTCAGACAGTCAGCCTGCCAGGCAGGCATGGGAGTGTCAATGGAAGAAAAACAAAGAGAAAAGGAGCTGCTGTTGCAGCTTTTCCCTAAAAGCTCGTTAATCCCAATTTAGCTGTCACAGGGATGAGGTAGGTTGTGAATGTGTGTGGTTGTGTGCGTGTGAGGGAGAGAGATTGTGAAGCAGAGAATAAAGTATTCTTGCAGCCTATCACCCTTGCTTCGTAAGCTGTCACATCAACCAGCCAATTAGCCCGATGGCCAGTGAAAAGTTAATTTCCTCGGTCTAACAGCAATGCTGTGTGTTTCCTAGGGTTGGGGTGAATAAGGCTCTAAGGCACGCTTTAAAGGAGGTAATATTAATTGTACGGAACAATGGTTAGATATGTTGAATCTTGGAGAGCATGATTGTTAATGAATGTCAAGAGTCATGCAAAAGTGAGACTAATATATCTTGTTGGGTTTAAAGGCCATTCAGTAAGGAGAAATGGGGAGAAAAAAAACATTGTTTCAGTGTTTTAAAAACTGATTCGTTTCTCCAGTCAAACTAGTTTGACAGCTATGTCTTTTACATTTCTGTTCATGTACGGCTTAAACAAACATGCAAGTGAAACAGCTTTGAATGTGCTGGTAGGCATCTATGTACCGAGCCAGGCTTATTGTCTCTCTGTCTTCAACCTCTATACTAAACTAGGCTAAGCATGTCCCAACATGATATTGACCTTGTTATCTTACTCTAGCTATACCAACTCAACACAGTAGTCTAATTTGTAAAGCTTTTCACAATACAGCAGTATTGATTGATTGATTCTTTTGGCTGCTTGTGGGAACAAGCTATAAATACGACATTTTCATCTTATAAAGTTGTTGAACGTGTTAGCAAACTGTTGTCTCTTTACACATCCAGCAGACACGAAGAAACATTACCATTCATTTGGAGTCCCGTTTCTAGCCACTTGAGTCCAAAAATGCACTCTCCTTCTACATCTGTTTTGGTCTCCAGCAACCATTGAGAAAAAAAA
Organism: Gadopsis marmoratus; assembly: GCA_036023855.1. Classification (NCBI taxonomy): domain Eukaryota; kingdom Metazoa; phylum Chordata; class Actinopteri; order Centrarchiformes; family Percichthyidae; genus Gadopsis; species Gadopsis marmoratus. The sequence goes on from JAVQJF010036266.1 coordinate 40,674, forward strand.
TGTATCTGGCTATTTAGCTGCTAAATGCTTTGCTAGGTTCACTAGTTAGTTGCTAACCTTTTTTTTTTTTTTAAAACTGAGGATGATGGGAGTGGTAAGAGTTAACAGACACAATAACGTTGTGGGCCGTAAAAAACAAAACAATGAGCTGAACGATGCTAAATATACTTGGCAGGACTGAGGGAAACTGCAGAGTCAGGTAAAATAAAACAATCTTGGGTTTGCCACTATAAGTGGCCCCTTTCACATTATACATAGTGATTTAATCTATTGTTAATATAAAAATATTGATTGGTGCAGCTTTAATATCATCATCATCAACAGCAATCTGAAAACCACTTATGTGAAAAGTCAATTGAGGCAAGTATTAAATCCTGAGCCAGTCAGAAAACAGCTGAGCTGCCTGTCAGTTAAAAGGTGGTGGTAGACTGTTAATGTTCTCACTCTGTGCAGGCTAAAGTATCCATTAAGGTGCAATGTCTTCTCAATGCCTAGACCAGTTATCCTCCATTCACCGTGCACTCTGAGATGTGTGCATATACATGTGTCTGTGTCTGTGTAAGAGAGAAAGAGAGTCGAGTCTGCTTCCTTCTCTCAATTAGTGCTGAACGTAAAGAGACTCAAACATTAAGCAGCATGCACACATTGCACACACACCTGCAACGGTTTAATCCTTGAACTCTTGCTGGAAGGCTGCCAGGAGCAGGAGAAACAACCTCTTTTTACTCTCATCACCTGTGTCGGCTCACATGGACACACACACACACACACACACACACACACACACGGATACACACTTTCTCCGTATTCCATCACATTGTTTAATTTTTCAAAAGAGAGTGTACTTATTTTAAAAGGCTTTTCCTCACTCGCTCAATGTCACTTACAGTGGAATTGGAACAAACATTCAACACATACACACACACACACACACACACTCAAGATTGTGCTGACTCAGTATGTAATGGTTAAGGATTACTGTATGTGAGGTGCTGAGAGGACAGTCTACCCAATGAGTCAAAGAACATATGAAATAGAAACCACATTTGTTTTTGAAGGAATGACACTTACTTTACTTCCAACAGTTACAGTCTGTGACCCTTGTTCAACACAGTTAAACTTCCATATGCAGCTATTCTACATTAATGATTTACATTCAGTTGCAGTGATCAGTGCAGGAAAGAGTGTGATGTTTATGGTAAAGAGAAAGCCTTTCAATGCCATTTTATTAATTTTATTTAGTAACAATGTTTCATAGTCTCTACTCAAGCCTTTAACATCCTTCCTGGTTTTTAGACATGGGTGTTGGACTAATAACCAATAAGGACTTAAATTAATAAGAGTGTTCCATCAAAATGTACCCATGGAAAACTGCATTGGTGTCACTGTCGGAAGAACAAAAACCTCACATATATCAAATGACAGCAAATCACACAAGATTGTTTGGGCGTCTACAGAATCAGAAATGGCCAACTTTAACTGAAGAAATCCATCTCTTTCCACAGGTAACAGGTCATTGAAATGATGTTTGTGCGACATACATCGGATGGCAGAATTGTTATTTGAATCTGCCATTGCAAAACTTGAAATGCCACATACTTATTTATATTAATACCAGCGTGGGAAACCTGGCGCCCCCGCTGCACCAGCACCTCCTTTAAATAGAATTAATTGGCACTGTCAACCAGGACAGGTGCAAACGGAGAGGCTAATTAACATTTTTCAGTAGCACAGTATGGAGATTGTCACCAGCCGTGGTGTTTGTGTTTTACAATATTCCACCATATAGACAGATGTTTTAATAATATAGAATGACAGCTGTTAAGCCAGGTGGAGCAGCTACCAGCCTGTATTCAGATACATGTACTGTATTCCTTCTCCACAGTTCAGATTAATTCAATCTCAGCTGGTTTCTTCAGAGGGCCAACTTTTCTGAGGTCACCTTATAGCCCCAATTTCTGTCATGTTGGTTTTTTTTGTTTTCTCTAACTGCTAAATGTAGCTGCTGTTTATTGTGCAAAACCTAAACCTTTTAAAGACTTGCAAGAATACACTGATACATTTTGCTAAACACTGTTCCTGATTCAGAAATGGTTAAAGTTCTACCGACTGATCTGACTGACCATTACCACAACAATTACATGAAACACTGGAGTGAAAAATGTAAAAGTTGATTAAATATGACAGTCTGATTTGTAAGAAAATAGTCACAATCCAGTTTTAGGTCACAGCAGAGGTAAACAACTATTTTGTGTCTCTTGAGATAAAAAGAGAGCCAAAATCAGTACAGAAAACAGTAGGGAACTGACTTCCCTTTCAATCAAATGTCTTATTTTTCACAATATTAGCATGTAAAATATATTTCACAATGGGGCTTCTTCCGTCCCACATGTCTCTGCTGGAAGCAGTCATTCTATTTCATTTATTTATTTTTCATTTTGTTTTTTTTGTGTGTCCCTCCTGTGTGGCTGCACACCTAATGTTTGACTTTTTCCTTTTTTTAAATCCCTCTGCTTTTCAAATTCAGTTTACTTCTTTTTTTTACTCCTTCCCACTTACTTTCACTCAATTCTGCCTTTCATCACATATACGTACTTTATCCCAATCTGCATGCGGAATCAGTCTGGTCCCAGAAGCTCAATGCAGAGTGGTTCAACTAATAATTCCATTAGTCATTAAATATTAACAGTAAAACAAGTGTCCGAAGCTATAAAAAGTGATGAAAGAGTGGAGTAGAGTAGCTCTAGGGGGGTCTAATGAAAATGTAATAGTGTTTTGAGTGATATTTTCATTTTTCCATAATGACACTGGAAAGTCTCAGAAGTTGGTAATTATCCCCCCTACCCATATAACAATTTTGTCTTTCCATCTTTTGTTTCTCCATCTCTTTTCTCTATCAAATGTCATAATTCAGCACATCCGTCTTACTTTGGGAAATTTAAACTCCTTTAAGCAATTATTTTTCTCTGCTATGCTACAGCATATGTGGTTTTTGGCAAGCCTATCGCTGTGTGCGTTCACGAACAGCTAGCTGCCAGCGTTCCCTGATCTGACTTGGATATAAAGAGTCCCTGAAACAGAAGTACACATTCCTCGAGCAGGCACTGCCAGAGGTTCAACGACTGATGTTGAGGTGAGCTTGCCAATAAATGAAAATGTAAACGTGGGGTTTTAAGCTCAGTGCTTCCAGTTTGCAATAGAATATTTTTTGCTGAGAAAGATGCTATAAAGTATTGCTTGTTTGATATTTTGCATCATCCTATAATTTACAACCACCTCACCTCACTTATTTTAAAAGTCAGTGTTTTTCTGCTTGAGGAGGATGGAGGATGCAACCCGGAAATTCTTAAATATTGCATCAAAACAGTGAGTGTTCATTTTGCTATTTCTGTTTATTCTTTGTGATGTATTTCTTTCAAGTTCTAACGCCTGCACATGTGCCATGTTGGCGGCATCCTTACTGGATGACTGAGAAAGTGACACTGTATATCAGCGTTTAAGAGGACAGCAGCGCTCCAGCAGGGACCCAGATCATTTGTCAGCACTGACAAGCTCTGGTTTACAGCTCAACTCAGCCTCATTGGGCCAAGCAGGAAGACTACAGAGGAGTTGAACCACAATCTCCAGGCAGGTCAAGTACAAGCTGGATGTAAGAGCATCAGATCTACTCACCTTTTTAATCTGCTTCAAAACACAGCTCAAGCATCAGCGTACATGAATGGTCAGACTCACACATGCAATGCAAAAGACACATGACCCAGGTCTTTGACCGCAGAGTAGTCAATAGCATGTCACACCGCCTGGCGTGTAAACACGGGGATATTGTGGGGCACCAGGTTTGGTGTAAAACGGTTAACCTATATATCACCAGAGGAAACCCAGCCTTGCTCAAAACTACCAGCTGACCAGACTACCAACTGAACAACAACCTGATTGAGCTGCGGCTCTGCGGGGCTGCATCCTGTCCTGGCTCACCCCACCTCTCAAGGAACCACTTCACACCTCACCGCCAGCCATCTGCCCACCCCCACTCTCGCGATCTGTATGAGGTATGCCGGATATTCAGGGTATATAACTCGAGGTCCATGGCTAGGCCTCGTCTGTCTTGCCTCTCCAACACTGTGCAACACAGTCAGCACCACTTTTACGGATATCGTCAGTCAGTGAGTTTAATTGTTTACAGGTTACATTGGCCTTCAGCAGTAACCTGATTTGTAAAATGTCACGGCATTAACAAATCCAGCTTCTATCATTGGCATTAAGTAAGGCATTACAGAAACCAGATTAGCACAGATAGATGTCTGATGAAGGAACCCCAGTTTCTAACAGGGTTTTCATGTTCATGACTAGAGTACAAATGGAAAAATGGTGTCACTCTGACGGTGTCTTACATCAGTACAAGTAAGCCATTGTCTGGATAGGGAACAAATCTGATTGCTGGCCTGTTGCATGTATATGCAGATTTTACAGTAATCAGATTACAATGGATTTAAAACGCAGCCAATTTCCTGCATAATCTCATGTCTCCCAATACCCTGAGTACTGTCCATGTCACATCCATGTCAAGATGTTGACTGTGGCCCTACACATGTTCCCTGTATGTTCCATGTATGCTAAGAAAAAAATAGGAAAACAGGACCTTATCAGCTAAAGCCCCATCACCCCGACATCTCTGGTCTTTAAGTGACTCAAGTTGGTGCACCCCAATGTGGTCAAAAATACTCAGCTGTACCCCCCGCCGCAGTTCACTTATCACGCTAACAGTGGATGATGCAGCCAGCAGGAGACTGCACTTCACCCTCCAGCATCTACAGTGAGGATTTAGTTTGTGTAGCTCTCGTACACCAAGCATTCTCAGCTAAGAGTCCCAGCATCTCTTTCTCTCTCTCGCTGTCGTGGTGGATCTCCTCACCTCCTCTGAGTCGAGTCGCTCAGAGCTGCAGTGGAAGTACATAATTTTCTATTAATTCTGCTGTCTAACAATTGGCCCATGAAAGCAGTGGCGTTTGTAGTTTTGATCATTTTAAGCTACACGCCAACTTTGAAAACAGTAGGCCTACAGATGCCTGACAAACTATCTGACATGGCTGTTGGTCACATGTGGCCTGATGTGGAAGAAGAATTGCCACATGTGTGGGTGAAAATATCTGAGAGGATTCTGGAATCACTTAAGTGATTTGACCTCCTGGATCACAACATTTAATGATCGGGGGAACACTGGAAACGAGAGAACAGGAATAAATGCGGTATGAAGCACAACCTCGCAAGGCTATGCTCTGGCGATCGGCCTAGAACGCAAACAACCACCCTAACTGATGCAATGATCTGACCACGACTTACTGAAGAAACCAGGTAGATATACTGCAGGCTGATGAAGATGATGGAAGGCAGGTGTGCATAATTAGGTCAACAGCCAGGTGCGTCAGGAGAAGCTCAACCACGTCACGCCCGGATTCAGAAGTTGTTTCTGCCGTGTTTCTGGCTGGGACGAAAAAGTCAAACGAAATGCTTTTTAACCCTTTTTACTCAGAATGATTAATGATTCCATTGCAAGAAAAACACTTCCACATTCTCTTTATGTAGTAAATGTATGTCTGCTATTGGATAAAAGGATAAATATGCCATGGATTCTGCTAATTAGGCCCATCTCCTTACTCAACCTTGATCACAAAATTTTAACGAAAGTATTGGCCACCAGATTAACTAAATATATAGCAACAATTATTCACCCAGAACATGCTGGCTTTCCCTTTTTAATGTGCGTTGCTTATTGAACATATTGTGCTCTGCCCAGATAGACTCCACTGAATGGCCTTATTTATTTGAAACTTTGAGATTTGGATTTGGGAAGGCTTGTGTGGACTGGATTGAAATTATTTATTGCTCTCCTAAATCCTCTGTCATAACAAATAATCTCATCAGAGCCATTTTTGTCTGTAATGGTGTGTGAGACTAGAGATTAAATGTTATTTAATATAGCACTGGACCCTTTGGCAATGGGAATAAGAGGTCATCCTTACATCAAATGGTAATGCAGCTGATACATCAGAATGTCTTGTTACGATTACGGAAATTAATTACTTGTTACCTTAATGAATCCTGAAGGTATTCCTTATTTTTTACAATATATTAATTTATTCATGAATCTTTCTGGGTACGCAATAAATTAAGGCTAGGATAAGTTTATTGGGGAAAGGTCAATTTTACAGTGTTGCCCCATTATGTTGACGTTAAACGTTTGCTTAAATTAAATGTGTTAGATGGTACTGATAAATTAAAACACAGCATAGAATACTGGAGCACAGTAAATGCCATTAAGATGGTGTCGCTATCAACATTTTATATCTCTTTTCAAATTTGCCAGCATTCTTCCAGCATTTAAAGATTGCTATTGGGCAGCTAATGCTAGGGCAATGGTTCTCCAGACCAGGAATCACTCAATTCTGCCCCCCATCTGGCTAATATTAGAGCTTATGTTGTGTTGTTAGAAATTCACTAAAGATTCTAACTCAAATTAAACATGTCTTCAATGTGCCTAATATTTCAATATATACACCATTTTGCAAAACATGTGCTACGTGCTATTATGTAAAAGGATTTAAGTTTATAACAGACTTTTTAGACAAATTTGCATCTTTTGGTCAATTAAGCTATTTATACAATTAAGTATAATCTATCTCAATCTAATGTTCTTTGTTATATACAACTTAGGCACTTTGTGAGGGAAAACATCCACCCATTTTATGTCAGCGTGTGAGAGACACAAACTTGTGATTGCATTCTCTTTCACAGAGAGAAAGACACTTATCACCAAATTTGTAAATTTCTTCTGTAGAGTCTGTATCTGTCAAAGGTATTATAAAAGGCTTGGGAAAGGGAAATCAATACAGTGTTGCCTAAAAAAAAAAAGATGGAGGACTGCACTTTCCCGTATTCATAGCTGTTCAATAAATAGCAGACACAGGTTGATTCAGTTCAACGTGATTCACCACTGTCATCATGATACAATCATTTTACCACTCTGTGTCTTCAATCTGTGATAAATGTAAATCAAATGAAGGTACTTTGTTGCATTTATTGTGGAACTCCACTAATTCATCCATTCTGGTCAAGAATGTTTTTCCTTTTTTCTGAGGTTTCCAATAGGACTCTCTCTCCTGACAGGGACTCTTTGGATGCTCAGGGGACTCTTTAATCTTCCCTCCATTGAATCCCTATTAATATGCATATTCAAAGACTGGAAGACACCAACTCCACTGTGTTTCAGAAATTGTCTGCATGAACTTGTTTTGTGTCTTCATATGAAGAAACTGCTATCTAATGACTTAAAACGTAAATGGGAAGAAATCTGGGTCTTTTTCTACAACATCTGGACTCAATATGACAGAGTTTGTACTTGCACTCATATTGATTGGGTTCTCTCTCTTTGTTTGGTTCTTGTATATTCCTGTTTCTGATGGGTTGCATTTAATTATCACTTGTGGATGATATGTACTGCAAGGAGCTTTGCGGTTCTCTTAGTCACTTCCATCCCTCCCCATGGGTGTATCTATGGGTGTGTGTGAGCGCATGTGTGTGTAGGTTTAAGGTGGGTCCTGGGCATTGATTTTTGTGTGGTTTATATGTTATCAAAAATATGTCAATACAAATAATATAAAAAAAGAAAACGAAGAAAAGAAAATGCCATGCAATGCCTGAAGACAACTTCTCTGACTCACTGACTCTCAGCGCAGATGTAACTGTGCGTCAGCTTAAAATAACTGAAGAGATGGAGTGGAGCTATATACAGTATGTGTATGAGTGTACTTGAGCATGTGTTTGAAAGGGAAGGGGTTGGAGTGGTGGTGTAACGTTTCATGCATTGCCACTTCATTAGGCCCACCTGCACAATTTAACAGCTCTGCCACAAATTCTACCTTTGTAAAGGTCATAATGTTTATTTGTTGATTAAAGTGTAAGAGAGTGGTCAGTTCAACTATATGTTTATCATTGAGGTTGTAGTTATGCTGTACTGGAGAGCATTATATTGTGTTTCTAGTCTTTACTCAATTTATATAGATGAGGTGTGACAGGTGTACATGGATACATCTCTCTTCAATTCAATTTAGTTATATAGTGCTATATCATGAAATACATCCTCGAGCAGAACCAGGCTCTGAGTTGAGCAGGAACATGGGGGCAGGAGGTGGCTGCAACCACAGATCCAGACTCTACAGATCCAGACTCTACAGCTCCGGAGGCAGAAATACCTGCAGAACGCAACAGAAGGAGAGAGAGAGGAGAGGCAGTCTAGGCCCATAGCAGCATAACTAAGGGGGGCTCAGGGCTCACCTGAGTCAGCCCTGCTATAAGATTTATCAAAGAGGAAAGTCTTAAGACTGTGAGGATGGTGTCTGCCTCCCATACACAGACTGGAAGCTGGTTCCACAGGAGAGGAGCTGAAGATGGCTGAAGGCTCTGAATCCCGTTCAACCTTTAGAGACTCTAGGAATCACAAAGAGCCCTGCATACTGGGAGTGCAGTGCTCTAGTGGGGTAATAGGGTACTATGAGCTCTTTCAGATTTCATGGTGCCTGACCATTAAGGGCTTTGTTGGTGAGGTGAAGGATTTTATATTCTGTTCTATTGTAGAGATGCTAATATTGGAGAAATATGATGTCTTTTCCTGGTTCTTGTCAGTAAACGTGCCGCAGCATTTTGGATCAGTTGGAGAGTCTTAAGGGACCAGTTTTCTTTTGTTTGTTTTTTTGTCGCTTGCTTAATTGTAGCTTTGTGGTGGACCTTCCCTGGGTTATTTTGGTGTCCTTTTGGGCAGGAGTACCTTTTCCCCTGGTAGGCTTGACAGCGGGTTTCCCTATGGACTCGTGGTAATCCAATTTAGGTAGCAGCGAAGGTGGGTAGAGCTGTTAGCTTGGCAGCACCTCCGTGGCTGTGAGAGGGTCGCCAGATTTCTGGTTGCTTTCTTTACCCCACTGGTTTTGTGTTTGTGTGTATAAGAACCCCCCAATGCTAACTGCACGAAGACTAGGGGAGAGCTTGTTAGTCAGCGTGAACTGGCATAGTTAGCATAGGTCTAGGGGTGGGTATCCTGTTCATTTGTTACCCCAGGTTTTGTTTTTCCCATGTGTCCTATTCAAGGTTGGTGGTGAATTGTTGGGCAAGTTGTGGTGATGACTTCCCTTGTTGATGGTTTCATTCAGAATCCTTCAAAGTCATTACTTGAGCAGTGCACTAAAAGCTGCTTCTGAAGATTTCAGAGCACTATAACATTGATATTCCAGACAAAAAGTTGAAAGACTGTGAAAACATGCTTGGTCATGCTTGGCTGAGGCTGGAGTTCTTTTTTTTGCAGCCTGTTGACAGCTTGGTGTCTAGCTTAATGCCTTGCCCAGGGACGTTAAATTGAGCAACAAAAGGAATTGTTGCAGTTGCTATTAAAGCAGCAAGTAGAGTTGGAGAGGATGAGATTTGAGAAGGAGATAGAAATTTAAACTATCAAACATAAAACTGAATGTGCAAAGCTGGATGTGCAGCATTGTCATTTAGAGCTTGTGAAAGAGGGTAAGTTGTTAGATGTGTCTCAAGCTTCCATTTTCTTTCAAGACTGACACTGGTTGTTGCGTGGGAATGGGGCTGGTTCCATTGTCTGTCCCATTGCTTAAAGTAAGTCTCGACTGGTTTAGTTCAGGGTGAGGTGCCAGTTGGCGTCCGTCCTCAATTACCTGTTGACGGTCTGCACATGATTTTGGGGAATTATTTGGTTGGTAATAAGGTGTGGGCCGATGGTGTACCTAAGGTGGTGACGCAGCCGACCGCTGTCATGGCTCGGATGACATTTTTCCAGGTTGTGCCGTCACCCGTGCTACCAGCCGTGTGCTGTACAGGATGCAGTGGACCCACAGTGTTTGGAGCTGCCAGATCCATTGCCAGTTGATCAGCTCGCAGTTTCTCAAGCTGAGTTGCTAGCAGAACAGAAGGGGGATTCTTCCTTAACTGAGCTTTTTGACAGAGTTGTGCCACCATCAGAGGAGAGAAATTCTGCTCTGTGTTATTTTCTGTTATATGGTTTATTGGTTAGAAAATGAATGCTACATGGTGAACAGTTTGTAGGAGAGCCAATTTTCCAGGTTGTCGTTCCTACTAACTGTCGCAGCAAAGTACTCTGTACTTGGTGATGTGACAGGTCATTTTGGCAGAAAAGATGAGGAGGGGAAACCATGTCAGTGGCCTCCACCTTTAAAAAATTCCTGTTTTGGAGGTTGTCTCATTGTTGCCCCTCTAGCGCACCTGTTGTTAATTTCATTAACACCAAAGCAGCTGAAACTGATTAACAACCCCCTCTGCTACTTAACTGACCAGAAAAATATCCTAGAAGTTTATTTGACTTGATGCTATACTCTGCTTAAAAAGTGTTCCTTTAATTTTTTGAACAGTGTATAATAATGCATAGAGTGTTTGAGTGCTTTTCCTACAAAATGGAAATTGTATCTTAGCTCCAGCACCTCCACCATGCATGAGCAGAGATCTTTATACGTGGGAGAAAATCCACAATAGAAAATTCCTATTCTTTGCATAATTTTCACATGCATTAATTCAGAGGGGTTGGCAAACTATAAATTGCTGTTTAAACAGGGAGAGAGAGGGGATGATGGAACAATGTTGGCTGACACGTGCATGGGTCAATGAGCAACGAATTAAGAAAATGTGCATGTAGCATTTTCTTTTCTCCCTCCATCACTCCCTCCCTGTCTGTTCTATTTCCAGAAGTGGCAATTAAAAATGATTTGTTATCCTGCAATTTCACTGTTAATTTACCACATAAATATACATCTTTCTCAGTAAATTCTGGAAAATGTGCAAATGTTGAAATCAACCTGAAATGAATTTGATGCAGTTATATAAATATGACACCATGATGCCATTTTGTGCACCCTGTTAAATGTTGCCAGTCTTCAGTTCATGTCTGTATGTTGCTTTTACTAAAAAAAAACAAATCTTGTGTCTCGCCATCACACATTGTAGAGGTTGTGATGACTGATCACTTCTTGTTCTTTTAATTAAGAGTGAGGATGAGCTCCACTTTGTTAATAGCTTTCTGTAAACCTTTTTAAAAGAAAATGGTAAATTTGAAAAAGGCCTGCAATTGTTTGAGCTTGGCTATTGCAAGTTAAAAAACACATGACATAACTTCAAGGGTTAATAGTGCCAAAACCAACTTTACTGAAGGGATGGGTGGAGGGTTTCTCAAAAAACAGAACATGATAAAAGACAAAAAGCAGTTGTTATGCTGAAAAAGGCATAAAACCTAAACTGTCATGTCTTGATTACCACAAAAGGCATAAAAAAGCTGATTTATGGCATTTATTACACTTAAGTGTAGTGACCCATTCAGTTCAAACTCTAATGAAGTACAATGAAGTTCTATGATTTCATCAATGACTGAGTTTGAACATTATACCCAACCCTTAATAATCAATCAATGTTCTTTCTGGGAAAGCTTTTTTTTTCTCTTGCGACAGCTATGTGTCATATTGCTGCCAAAAGTAAAACTACAACACTCAATGAGCTGCAGATGTGGCTTTTGAGATTTCTGGCAAAAAAACATGTCCCATGCAGAGAAAGAGTAGTATAAAGAATGTAAGATAATGGTGGTGTATTTTAATAAGCAAATATAATAAACTCATATTGATCGCTTCGGCAAAGTAATTAAAGTTGCGTGATTTTTTTTAATTTTAAAGTTACTTTCAAGAAAATTTGAAAGGGTAATATAAAATAACCTTGTATGCGCAGGAAGCAACAGATAATGTCAGGAATACACAAAGCTGAATTTTTTGCACATTTTAAATTAACATTAAAAATGACTACATTCCATTAAGATGAGCCACATCCAGGGTCCTCACTGGCATGGCTTACATGCTCTGTGGAACTGAGCACTCTTTAACAAAATCTGCTTCACCTGTGCTTCTGCCGAAACTGTCGTTAACGCCTGCAGATATTTTACATTTTGTTTGTTATACTGTACAGTAAGAACCTTACTTTTTTCCACCTTATTTCCTCATTTAAATACTTAACATTATGCTTAGAGCAGTCATTTAAATTGCTATTATTGTTGTATTGTGCATGGTATACAAATAGTATTCAGTCCTCTTTTCCCAGGGTTGTATTTTACAAACCAAACCATTTACAAACCACTCAGATAAGTAAATTTAGCTGAGTCCAAAAATCTCCCAATTTAACGCACAAAACTGACATTAACACCAGTGGTTCCTGACGCATTTATTGATAATAGCCACATACTGTAGTTGTCCACTTATGGGAACGATGCCAAACCGCCGGAAAGTCACATCTGACATCGTATGCTAACTAAACGTTTTGATATCAGACTGGCGACCCCTAATCGTGCTGTTCTGTCACTGCACACGCTAGCTGGCTGAACTAATGTTAGCCATGTGATTTGCTTAAAAAGGTGTAGCTTGAAAATTCTGCCGCTGTTGCCTACCTCCTCTTCAAAGTAGCTAGCTGCTATGTACCTTTCTGATAGCGACACGATGGGCTCAGCGAGTTGGGTTCCCTAAAAAAGACTCACCACTCTGTTCGTATTTTCAAACCGCAAAAAGACATTCATTCTCTAGATGTTCTTCTCTTTCTGGAAGAAACCATGTATGGCCAAGCGTAAATGGTACAGATTAAGCTGGTACGGGTTGAAGCATGAGCGTTTCATTGCCAGCAATGACAGCACATGCCTTGCTGTGCATTTGGATGCATGAAGACCTTGAACCTATTTTCATTTGGTAGTTTGGTGAACTTGTATAATGAATGTTAATTAGCTACAGCTGGTGCCACATTATGGCGACAATTATCAGCTGACGCAATCTCTCACCTCCTACTGCTTGTTAAGACACTAACAGTTATAATAAAACACTGCGTCTTGCGATTTGAAAATGGCACACTTTCAAATCGCAGCGGGCTTTTTCTTGTTCGAACCACCTACCCGCGGGAAACACTTCCCTGCACTTTGCCTGCAGGATACCAAACAGCGATGTAAATCTCGAAACTGATCTCTAACATATAGATATATTATAAAAGAATGTATCTTTTCACCGTATTTCCATCATAAATTTAAATAAAACACTTTGATTTTTTTGAAGATTAACCACATAAGGCTGTTACATGTTTCTGTAACTAGTCATCCGTGATTACACCCAGTGTGTTGGTCTGCATGTCTGCGCGTGTCAGCAGTCTGACCCTCAATACGTTAATGACATCAATTAAAACTGTTCAACCAGCTTTAATTACTGCTGCCTCAATTATGGCTGCCCCCGCAGCCCTGCCTGCTTGACCCCCTCGTAACACACACACACACACACACACACACACACAGGAAAGCAGATGTATACATGTATTCACGTACACAAACAAGACACAGATTTATACTCACACATTTCACAAATAGACACCTGTAGTATAACACACACACACACACACACACAAATGCTGTCCGCGTAATGAACCATCCAAAGCCTCATAAGGGCCGATGATGATGTGACATACGAAGCTGAGGTGTGTGTGTGTTGATATTCCAGTCACATTAAGCCTGAAAAGCAAAGTTGCCAGTCACTTCCTCCTTCTTGCTGCTATTAGCCAAACACTGTGCGTGTATGCACACTTGCATTGGTTCATTACTGTGGAAGTGAAAGCCTCCTTTCTGTTTCTAAAAGGAAGCCTCTCAGTGTGCATTTCAAACACTGTGTGTGTGTGTGATAATGGAAAGTCATAAGATTTTGCTTCCTTTGTATATCGACATCAAACAAGGTGTGATTACAGCCTGTGTGTTGTATCACTGACGTGGCAACACTCCTGAATCCTTCATCCTAATTTTTCTTTCATTGTCTTCTGACAGGGCTTTGGAACTAAATAAATCAGTCAGAATTCTGCTTTTAATCTCGACAAGGTGATAATGTGAAGGCATTATGTCCTTCCCCCTTCATTTGTGAATAGTGTGGAGAAGTATTCTGTAGTATTCAGCTCTATGCCTCCCTGAGGGCTATGTGCTGGATATCTTCTGGAAAGTTGATAACATTCAGCATCAGCGTCAGATTTTGATGTCTAAGACTATTGTAAACAATTGTATTTTACTGTGTTGTATTTTCACAGGTCATAAATACTGATTAGCTAACCAATTAAAGATACATATTTTAAAAATGACTACACATCACTTGTATTTAGCTACATCTAAGACATATATAGATGCACACCAAAGGAGACTGCATAATGGCAAACATACTTATAGTCCTCCCACTTTTATTCTAACAACAATGAACTATCTATTATTTCCTCTGTATTTATCCCTTTATTCTCTCATTCACTCCAAGCGGGGCTTTCACTCCTCACCACCTGCATCCACTTCTTCACCATGTCTGTAGAAAATAACACTTGTGTTAAGTATCATAGTTTAGCACTGACCTACGCAAGGACAGAGCATTTCATTTTCTGCTCGGTGTGCCCCACTGGGCCACATTATGTTAAGTGGTGTCATATAGTACAGCCAGTAAGCATTCACCTTGCAATCAAGCAATCTGCATTGTTTCCTAATTAAATGGGATAACATTATATCTTCTGTCTCCTTCAACGTCTCAAGGACTATTAAGACATTTGTTGAACTCCCTGCATAGTTTTTGTTTACACATTTTGCACTCCTCTTGGTTCACACGTATTCTAATAAAGGTGTTCTTATCAAACAGCTGAACTGTAAGCTGCCCTTTCAGCATGAAAAGAAACTTGGAAAAAAAGAAAAGTTTTTCCATTTATATTATAATAAACTATAAAAATAGCATTTAAAGGTTAGACGTTTTTGAATTGCATGGCGGAGGTTTGAACAAAGCATTTTGGTTTCACTAAAGTGTGCACACACACACACACACACACACACACACACACACATCTTCAGAACACAAACACAGAGGAGCACACATGCTAACCAGACTAAATGTCTACAGCCATAGCAGCTCTATGAGGCCGTATATGGGAAGAGCGGTGCTTTGAGCTTAATGCTAACGCCAGCATGGTGAAGTATTCACAATGACAATGGTGACATGCTGATGTTAAGCAGGTGCAATGTTTAACTTGTTCAATTTGGGGAAAGTATCGAAAACATTTTATTTTGACTTGATGACACTAGATGAAAAGTCGGGGGGATCACCAAAGTGATGGGGTACCAAATTTCATTTTATTCAGTTTAATTTCAGTAATCCATCCAGTACGCATAAATCCATCAACCATGTTATTCACATTTGTGGCTATGAAGGAAATGGCACGAGGAATGCCACGGACAAAAAAATGCATCCTCTGGGGACCATGTTTGTCTCATTTAAATTTCAATCTGGACTCAAGTGGTGGGAAGACCGACAGACGGACATTGCCATCTCTAGATTTTTGCCACTATAGCACTGCTAAAAATCTTGGCTTCCAACTTGTATTCTTCCAGGAAAAAAGGAGACGATTTTGTTAAGAAATCCCGGCAAACAGCGGGATTTGAATTCCGGTATTCCACCCTAGTAAGGAGTGTGGATAAAGGGAGACTATTGTAAACGGACACAGCTGAGTACTTTGCTTCATAAGTCCTACCTTCTATCCAAAAATAAACCAATGTAACCAACTCTTTGGCAGTTGCACGGAGACCCCTGATGAAAAATACATCACTTAAACCTGATGCAGTCATTTTACAGCAAAGACGCACAACACTTTAATCATTCAGAATGACACACATAATAAAAGCTCAAAGAACAAGTTGGAGGTGACAGCTTCATAGCTTTGTTGCTGTGTGAGGAAGTACTTGACCATGTCTGTGACGGTTGACAATTATGTATCTTCACTTATGAGAAGCTCCTTTTATCTTCTACATTCATACTAGAGTGGGACACCTGCGATTTCAATTCCGCCCACTTAACAGGAGGATCTTGAAAACCTCTATATTCTGCATATGGAAAGATCTGCTTCAGCTTTTATGGAAGGCGAAAAAGATAGAAACAGATACCACTTTATATATCATGCTGGCATGGCATGAAATGACAGAATAATGAGCCATTGTGCCATTCTCTATCCATAGCTGTCCGTGCTTTATTATAACCAAATGAACACCATCTATCTCTGTCTGTCTCTCCCTCCATCTCCAGACTCTTCCTTCAACCCATTTGTCCCTCAGCCAGTGATACCAATTACTTCCCCCCCTTGAAAGGCAATCTTTTTAATACTTTCTCTCCCTATCTGCGTCTCTTCTCTCTCTTTCATTGGTTGTCCCTCTCTCGCTCTCTATGTCTCTTGCTCAAATCCTCATTCACGTCCTCATCCTTCCCCACCACACCCTCCAGCACACCCCCACAACTCAGGAGTTGCTCACAGAGATGTTCTCACCATCTTTTGGAAAGGTGCCATGTTCTCTCCCTGGCCCAAATCCATCGCCATTAATTCTGCTAATGACAGATAAATGAAGCGTGGCGATGAGGAGGGTAGTGCGGACACGCACACACACACACACGAATATACAGAGTATACATGCAAGTACAAACATACAGACATCACACTCTTTTAGACGCTAATTGACTTTGATTGGGGACAATCTTAATATCTTAAAATCACCTCACCCATGTCAGGGTGCGAGGCTCATCTAACACACTACACAGTGTGCTGCTTGTGTATGCTCTCTAAGAGTGAATGGGAGACTGATGACAGACATTCGAGTTTGGGTTTACACTTTACTTCATAAGCGGATTATCCGACATCCAGGGAATAGAGAATGTAACCCGTGTTTTGATTAAGTTCGGTACAGGGAGAGAGCTGAGAAACAGCAGGCGATTGTTGCAGCATCCTCAAAACCTGAAGCATCAGCAACTATTTTTGAATGGAGTACAAGAGACAAAAAAAAAAAATTCTGAAAAATGTGAATAAGAAAATAAAGTGAGAATACGGGGGCGGCTGTGGCTGAGAGGATAGTGCGGTTGTCCATTAACCCCAGGGTTGGTGGTTCGATCCCAGCTCCTGCTGTCCCGCATGTCGAAGTGTCCCTGGGCAAAACACTGAACCCCGAGTTGCCTCCGGTGGAAGCCAGCATGGCAACTGTGTCCCCATCGGTGAAGGAATGTGGTGTATGTCTGTTTGTCTGCCCTGCGATCGACTGGCGACCAGTCCAGGGTGTTTCCCTGCCTCTCGCCCAATGTTAGCTGGGATTGGCTCCAGCAACCCTTTGGGATAAGCAGTATGGTTAATGAATGAATGAGTGACAATACAGAGCAGACTAGAATAGAAAATTATGTTGATATGATGTTAGCTTTCCAAATACTTTAAAAAGAAATATACCTTAAACATTCACAGCTCACATAAATCAAATGTTACTTTTCTTTTTCCTCATT
>JAVQJF010036276.1:0-29264 GCA_036023855.1 Gadopsis marmoratus
TGCGCAAAGTCTTCTCCAGCACATCCCAAAGATTCTCAATGGGGTTAAGGTCTGGACTCCGTTGGAGGCCAATCCATGTGTGAAAATGATGTCTCATGCTCCCTGAACCACTCTTTCACAATTTGAGCCCGATGAATTCTGGCATTGTCATCTTGGAATATGCCCGTGCCATCAGGGTCAATCTGGACTCATCAGACCACATGACCACATGACCTTCTTCCATTGCTCCAGAGTCCAATCTTTATTCTCCCTAGCAAATTGAAGCCTTTTTTCCGAATAACCTCACTGATAAGTGGTTTTCTTACCTATTTACTTAGTTAAATCCAGGTGGTGACTTTTTGTTTGGCCGGTCAGTGTATTTCTATCGCCAAGACTTCTATCGCCCCCTTCTGGTGACCCCTGGCGCTCTCCAAGTACACAAATCTCTACGTTCACTGAAATATTTGGTGCAAAAGTCCGGGCGCGCGGAACACGTCATTTGTGAGTGACAAAAGACCACTTGAGACTCGTAGATTCAAGCAGATGCAGTTATTGATTTGTGTTTATGATAGAAATATATCCAAGAAAAAAAATATATATATTTGTGTGAAAATATTTGACAGGTGTGCAACTCTCATTGCATGAATTCAAATACTGACTTGCGGATGTGCACATTTTGTTCATGACTTCACATTTTTCATACGGGTGTGCGAATTTGTTTTTCCCCATATTAACTGCAGCATAGCAAAAATATGAGTGTATAAGTTTCTAAATTTTTGATTAGTAGCGCAGGATTTGTGCACTTGCAATGAAGAATTTGAAAAGAAGTAACTGCTAAGTTATGTTTGAGGGAGAAAAAGAATTCTACAGGTTTGCTGCTTTGTAAAGCATTTTGCTCTGTGACTTCAAATTTACTGATACACATGTGTGACTATTGCCTACAACTACAAATGTCACTGTCACAGGTGTTCAGGTGTGTTGCACCAAATGTATCCTTCATAGAAAACAATGTAACCCTCATTCCACCCAAACACATGAGATATCATTGGAAGTGCCAGTATGTCCGCTTAAAATGCCCTGTATACATGGGGGGCTCTTATATTATATTATTTTGATTTCTATGTTAGGGGCCCAGTAGGTTTTCTTTCATGGGGCCCCAAAAATCTGGTGACGCCCCTGCACACACACACACACACACACACACACACACACACACACACATATATATATATATATATATATATATATATATATACACACACACACTTTTACAAATGCAGCGCAGAGGACTGCACCGGTCGGAGGGACCCTACCTGATCGAGTGCGCTGATGGTGAGTGTAACATTGTTGTGTTTTTTAAACGCATGTGTTTTGCATTTTACGCACAAAGCTGCTCCGATGTGACACAGAGAGGATGCGGCGGGTGGAATCAGTAAATGTGCGACGGATTTCTCCGACACGACTTACTGTAAAGTGCGCCTCAGCTGTGACTTTATACTGACGACTTACTTTATGTGCTTCGACTGTAAGTCTGCACATGGGCTTGCAGTTTTGTGGCGATGCCTGTGAATTTTATTCTTTCCAACATTCATTCAAACAGTAGTTATATTTTTTAAGCGATAACCCGAGATGGGAGGGGCTCTATAGGCGGACTTTATATCGGTACTAATCACCCTGAGTGTATTTTTACGGTGTCAGACATGCGCTTGTTTGTCCTTCATCACTGCCACTAAACATTGGGCTCAGAAAATCTATCGACTGCGCCTTAATCTCATCATCGCTGAACTTGCCGTTATTCTGCCTCTCGCTGCGAACATCCCGCACTGCCCGCCCTTTCTCTCTGCTTGGACCACACGGCGAGGACAGCCTGCAGCCAGCATCCCACAGTCACATCTGACCGTTTTCTTCATGCTTCCTTTCTCTCCTCTCAGCGCCTTCACGTAGCCGTATTTGTGTGTGTGTCTGTGTGTGTTGGAGGATTCGTGCAGGACAAGACTCATCTCCTCCCGTGTCACAGGCTCCTCTGTAGCCCGCAGTCCGATGCTCTCTCCTCCTCTCCTCCTCTAACTTACAGGGGCTTGAAGCTCCTCCTGGTGTTGCCACTCGAGCTCAACTCTGTGGTTTCCAGGACCTGATCGTCAGGCTTTTGGACAATAAACAGCCCCACTCAGAGCATCTGTGAGCACGCCCAGGTGCCTTAATAGAGACATCTTTGGCACTGTCACATCCCTCAATCACTTGCATCCCATGTCCCTCAGTCCCACCCTCATCACTAACTTCTAACCTCATTTGCTGCCTTTTTTTTTTCCCCCCACAGAGGCAATTGCCTTTCCTGCGCCGTGCACAAATGTCATTATCGCCAACACGTTTGCTTCTGGCTATGTTCTATCACCGACAGCAATGCCTTTGCTCACTGAATTTACAACTCAAACCTGCCAGAGGCCCGTGCACCGCACAGTGTAATTTTGGGTTGATCCTGTCCCAGAGGCTTTTATCCTGTGTGAGCACGGTTATTGTATGGGGGATACAAAGGCTGAGACCATCTTAAGCTCACACTCTGTCAACACGATTCCAGCTGTTGACAGAGTGTCTATTATTCCTGGTGTGAGTCCCAGTGTGGGAGGAGTCATAAGTCAGGGAGAAAGGAGGACTTGCAAATGTAATTGCTTTAATCCATTGAAGCATCAGTCTTCATTCTCCAGAGGGTGGCAGGGTGTATTGCAGTGGAGATCTGAGCCCTGATCACGACTGGAAAGGAAAACAAAACCTGTCGCTGAGGAATCATATGACGTGCCTTGGTCAGCCAGCTGTGTGGTACATGTAGGGTATGGCTGGCAGGACTGTCACATTGACAGTGTCAGATGTAAGAAGCTTGGTCAAAGTTTCTCATTATGTGCAGTCATTCGTGCTTACACCAGTCAGCCATAACTTTATGACCACTGGCAGGTGAAGTGAAGAACATTGATTATCTCATTACAATGGCACCTGTGTGTGTGTGGGGGGGGGGATATATTAGACAGCAAAACAACATTTTGTCCTTGAAGTTGATGTGTTGAAGCAGGAAAAATGGGCAAGTGTAAGGATGTGAGCAACTTTGACAAGGGCCAAATTGTGATGGCTAGACTTGTGGAGTGTTCCCAATCTGCAGTGGTCAGTACCTGCCAAAAGTGGTCCAAGAAAGTAAAACCGCGACAGGTTCATGGGAAGAGATTCTGTAGCTCAAACTGCTGAGAAAGTTAATGCTGGTTCTGATAGAAAGGTGTCAGAACACAGAGCATCGCAGTTTGTTGCACATGGGGCTGTCCTTTAACAAAGGCACAAACAGCACAAGCAGGTTTAAAGTTGTTCAGAAACAAGAGGCAAACCGTTCATTTTCTGTCATCCTGTCCCCAGCTACCAGCCTGAGAAACAAAGTTTCTCCCCTGATGAGTTCATTCTGCGAATGCTGTTTTTAGCCGTATTCAAACAGAATAGCTCATGATGTCAGCTCAATTCATTTTCCCCTCACCCACAGAGTAAATGTCTTTGGTATTGCACTGTTTGTGATTAATGGAACATCAAAAGCCGATCTCAGCTCAGTGTGATACATTCCTGAGGACATGAGTCTGCCAGGGACACATAAACATCATTAATGAACAAGAGGCCGATTGGAGAGAGAGTGACAGAAAGAGGGTGAAAACAGGAAGGCAATATTTATTTTTGTCAGTAATATGATGTATATTTTACCTGTGGTTTTGATGATGATTGCCTCCACGCAGCCACTTTTTTGAGTGATGGAGACACAGTTTGCGCCCAGGATTTCGTGTGATCACCTACCATCAGTTTGGTGCATATAGGGACAAATGGATTGCAGCACCTTTTTTCTAAGCACTCTGCTGAGCTTAGAGGCTTAATTACCCAGAAGAGAGGAAAGCAAAAATGAAATGCAATTATGCAACTGTGTGCTTGCTATCCTGAATAGCACAGCTATTGTAGATAGGGGCATTACTGCTACCATTTAACACTTCAGGTCTGACCTGTGAGTCACAAATCTATGGATCCTTTAGGAGACAAATCCTGAACCTTTAATCTGTTTATTCAAAGAATTTACGCTGCTTATGTTGGAAATGCTAAAAGGTGCTGTCTGTTTGCTCTGCTTGGAGAGAGAGCAACGTTTTCTCGAATAGGCATGTGTGCTTTTAAGGAATAGTTTGGCATTTATTTACTTCCTGAAGCTTCATATTTACCACACAGACAAAAGAGTAACATCAATCTTTTCATCAAACTCCCAGCAAGACTTCACTTGAAAGTGCTGTTACACAAATTGTAGGTTCACATTCTGAACTGGCACGGGAAATCTGGAAAAGGAACGTTAAGGGGGCATATTTTACCTAATACGCTTTAAGTGCCCCTGAGCAAGAATCCTAACTGCTCCAGCAAGAGCTGCACATTGGCCATCAGTATAGGGCTGCAGACGTAAATGAGAGGGAGCTGCACATGTATGAAGCTGAAAATATCCAAATAAAATGTCAGTGCGTGTGCCTCTGTGCCTGTAGAGACAGAGTGGGGGGCAGGATGAAGTGCTCCTGGAAGACTGTGCTGCTGCTGGCGTGTGCGTCTCTGTGGGTCCAGTACATCGCCATCCGCACCCTGAGGGACTCGCTGTCTGAACCCTGTCAGGGAGCCTACCACAGAGGTACGCCTCGACAGCCAGCTAAGGTCGTCCCACATACTGTGCTGCCTCGCTACAAGCGGGTATAAAGTGTGTGGAGATGTATGTTCAAATTTATTGCAAAAGTAACAGTAACAGTATTGTTACAGACTTTGGTTGCACAGCACCAGCAGAGGGCATACACACACACACACACACACACATACTCAAGCTTGATTCGTCAAATTTGTGATAATGGTAATATTGGTTATATTTTAGAAGCTTGGACAAACGCCTCATGTAAAGAGATTCAGTACGGAAAGGGACAGAATCAAGCTGCGGCACCACGCTGTGACCGCAGCAAAAGGAAAAGGAAAGCAGATCATTAAATGAGGGAATTCCCAAGAAGCGGGGAGGATAGAGGAATGAAATATGTGTGATTCATTTTACAATTATCCTCCAATTTATCTCCATTAATCCCCTCTCATAGCACTTGCCGGCGCCGAGCTCCTGTGTACAAAAGTAACATCCCCTTTGCAATCAACTCCTCATCAGCAGTAATTGCACGTTAGCTATTTGCGCTATATTTAGAGATCCGCCATTTCATACCCCCCTCGGTAACCACCAGCAGACAAGCAACTTACTCATGCATGTTTACCCTCTAAATTATTTAAGCTTTATTGGCTTGATTCAGTAGTTCACTTTCTCCTGGCTTGAAGTTAAGTCAAAAGTAGCTCTTCTGAAATGAGTGTAATAGCTCCTCATTTACTAGAACCTGAAACTAGGAAACAGGTAAATAAAGGTTGTATAATGTGTTATTTAAAGCTCTTATTTAGATTATTGTAAGAAAACATGAAGCGTTTGTCAGTATCAGATAATATGAGTTAAGCATAAAGCGTATGACTTGTTTCTTTCATCAAGACTCCAGGTGCAGACCCTTGTGCAATGACAGTTGGATGCCTGACGAGTCACCTCGGAAGCACATCCTGCTGTTCGCCACCACACGCAGCGGCTCCTCCTTCACTGGGCAACTTCTCAACCAACATCCAGGAATCTTCTATGTGTTCGAACCTCTCTACCACGTCCAGCAGGCCTTCACCAACTCCAGTAGCAGGCTGCGTCGCACCCTGGACCTCCGGGCCTTACTAGGAGCATTCAGGGACCTCCTCCTCAGTCTGTACACCTGTGACCTTCACTTCATGGAGAATTATATCCGCCCAGAGCCCCAGGACCACGTCACAAACTCTTTCTTCCGCAGAAGCTCCAGCCACGCCCTCTGTTCCCCTCCCGCTTGCTTGGAAGGAGGGGACGAAGCGGCTTCCGGTCGGCCTGTTGAAACCTGGTGTCCTAAGAAGTGTGGAGCCCTGAACCTCACCCTAGCCTCCATTTCATGTCTGTCAAGGGCACACGTAGCCATAAAGACTGTGAGGATCCCTGAGCTGGGGGACCTGCGCACCCTGACAGAAGATCCACGTCTGGACCTGAAGATCATCCACCTGGTTAGAGACCCCAGAGCCATCCTGGCCTCACGCATTGTGGCGTTTCCAGATCAATTCCACGCTTGGAAAATATGGAACGCGACAGGACGGCAGCCTCGGTACGTGCACCTGTCGCAGATCACCAGCATCTGTAAGGACATGGCGGCCTCTGCAGAAACTGGCCTGCAAAGACCAGCATGGCTGCGGGGACGCTACCTGCTGGTGCGGTACGAGGACCTGGCGTTCAACCCGAAGGACAAGGCCAACGAGATCTATAGGTTTGTGGGGTTGGAGATGGAGGACAGGGTGCGGATGTGGATTGCAAAGAACACCAACAGTAATGTGACGTCTCCGTTTGAGTTGAACGACAGGTACTCCACCACCAGAGACTCCAGAGTCACAGCAACGAGCTGGAGGCTTCGGCTCGGCTTTGACATCGTGAGGACTGTGCAGAATCTGTGCAGTGATACTCTGGCTCTGCTGGGATACAAGCAGGTTCACTCGGCAGCTCAACTCAGAAACTTGTCTCAGAGTTTAGTGGAACACAGGACGTTTCAACCAGCCGCATTGTAGAGCTGGTTAAAAGTTTTAAAAGGAAAAGAATCTTACTGTTGTATTTATTTCTGCTGACTTTCCTTTGTCATGATGCTGATAAAATGAATGTAATTTAGGCATTATTCATAAATGAGGAAGTAATTTCATGTGACTTGTATTTTCACTTTCTTTGGTTTTGTTAAAGATATTGGAAGTGCCAAATTTCAAGCCTGTGTGTTGCTGGAAAAGGTATTGAGCCAAAAACAAAGTCTATACTAATGTACAGTATGTGTTGGTTGAAAACTCTTCTTGTACTTGTACAGCAAAACACAGCATCTTGATGTGATTAAGTTATTATGCTATTTGTTTTTTCATGATTAAATCTTCTCATAATCTCAGTGTTTAGAGTTTGAATGAGACCCCTGAAAGAATACAGGTACTGTTTCAGGGTAAATCTGACAAAAAATGATTGAATGTTAAAAAAAACATTATAGGGTTTGACCTTCAAGCATCTCTAATGAATCATAGAAGGATAAAATGTCACTGCCATTGGTAGAAAATCTACACCGGTGCAATCTTCTGCAGCTCTAATTTCTATGTGAAAATGTCAAATGAGAATATATTTGTTTTGTCTTTTACTATAAACACTTAAAGACTGTAAATACTGATTAACTGTTGCATTGCAAGTGTGCACATGTGTACTGGATGTGTTTGAACATTTTTGGCAGTGTAACTAAACTGTTTATATTAGACTTTTTAAAATAAATGATTCACATGTAAGTAATACATGTCTACCACACTGCTAAAGACTTCTTGTAATGGCATTTGTTTGTGTTTTTTTCATTTTTTATTTCTTCAATCCTGAGAGGAAAGTGGATAAGCATTTTTTTAGTACAACTGAAAACAGAAAATGGTGCAATTTGTATCTTGTAATCCCTCTGTATTTGGTTCGTCTTTCAGTCAAATTTGAATCCTGTTGATGGGGCTGTGTGGTAAGAGATACGCTGTTGACTCGAGAATACATGCTGCTCACACTGTTTCATTTTTAGTTAACTTTGAACCTAAATATAATACTCATTCAGCAGGGGTCTGCAGCAGAGTATAGACATAGATTAGACAGCTGCAGGTTCTCTGCAAGTTCCACCATTTGAAATTGGTCTTTGGGTCTAAACAGAAAAAGGAAGCGTGCCGTCTCCACACACCAGCCTTTTATTTCCATGTAGAACTGCTCTCTTGAGATAAATACTGGAAGTAGTTTCAGAGGAAGAACTCTGCATTGAATCAAAGCCGAACCACTGATTTGCCATGATTTTCTTGCCTTTCAAAAGTGAGCATTGCATCTTCCTATGGAGGCTGCAATTGTAGCCCGCTGGGACCTATGAGCTTTAATGCTTATGTCGCCGAAGAGAGGCACTCCAGAGTGAAGGAAAGTATGCAATTTGAGTGGAACAGTCACGCTGCTCTCTGAACACTATTAAATCTGAGGTGAAATTGTCCCTTTAATAATGTATTTTTAGACACCCAGTCCTCCCCCTTCCAGTAGCTGTCCTATAGCTGCTGACACCAGGGCTATTTCAGCACAGCCCAAAGAATTGAACTACAGATCCAGCTCAGGAGAAACAGGATTTAAGATGCATGGAGAAAAGAGCTTTCTTTGAACTTAATCTGCAAGGCTACACAAACTGGCCATAAAGCAAATCTTTATGACACTCCCGGAGATATGTATAATTGGTTGTTCCATCCCCACCCTGAAACACAAAGCTGCAAGTGGCCTGAGTCAGCCGTCAGCTAATTACCAATTTCTTTGCACTCAATGCAACCGCTTCCTATCTCCTTAACTGTGCTGACAATTTTGTCAATAGTGGTAACAAATATGAGGCGTATGCCAATATCGGGAAATGCAAAATAGCACCCTGTAAATCTATACTAGTGGCTCCCAACCTATTTTGTCAGATGTACCTCAAAATCCCTGTCAGATTAACTCAAGTAGGCCTACCACTGCAACTAAGCATACTATTTCAACTGTTTATCCATTACTTTAAGTTATTTATCCATTAACCCACATTTAGCTATCTATCTTATCCATGTATCCATTACTTTCAGTTAATTCTTTAGAATTCTCCTCTTTCTTGCTAAGTTTGCACACAGTCTGAGTATGTTATAGCTGACTCATGTTGTGGAATTTCTAGCCAATACAAACTACTATTTTTAGTGGTGATGAAACTTGATCTTTGAGAACAGAAGGAGTTGTCTTTAAGCGCTTTATTCTTGCAAGAAGGGACAATGATACAGAGAGACAAGTGTGTTTGCAGTTGGAAGAAGAGTTATAAACCCTTGGAAACAAAGGTGGGGGCGGGGGCATCAGCAGATGGGGAAAAGGAGAGAAGAGTGTGAAGATGGCAGGAAGTATAAGAATGTACACAAGAATGTTCAATGTACACAAGATACCTCATAAAAATTACCATTACACTCAATATGTGGATATATTTTTTATTCAAATCATAATTTCTGTTTAATCAAATTACCTGAGCTGTAGTCCACAATCTAACTGATTTGTATTTCCACATACCCCTGGTTGGAAATCATTGATCTATGCCGGACATACAAAACAGGGTAGATACAAGAGGAGACACACACATTTATGGAACACAGAAACATGCTCAAGCTAAGATGTTCAAAGGTGAAGTAACCATTATTCTGTAAATGGTTTGTGGTTATGTGGAAAGGGGACACGCTGCCATCTGTCATATAAAAAGCTCCTGGGAAGAAGGGCAACACTTTGACTTCCTTCTTCTACTGCTTTCGGAACCATTTTGAATCATCAACATTTCCAAGTTGTTGTTTTTTTTTAATGTTTTTTCCCTTTTGTGTGTAAATGAAAGCTCGTCTTGCGTCAGTGATTTGCATGTGTGTGGATAACAGATTAAAAAAAACAGCAGCAATTGACTTTGGGGTGTTAAGGAAAGCCATTTTCTTTCTTTTTCTTTTTTACCAGCATAATAAAATAAAATAGCGTGGTAAAATTCTGTGAAGATGGAGGCTTGCTAGCAGAATGAGGAGGAAGATCACCCTCAAGCTGACAGGTTTAAGGTTCAAAGCCTGAGCAGCCAAGAATCTCCACTGCTGATCTCTCATCTACGCTGTGAGCTGCAAGCAGAAAAAGAGTACTTTCCTGCAGGGATCAATAAAGAATTGCATTAATATACAGTAGCAACAAATATTGTGTTTATTAGACTCACACACAACAGATACATGATTTGTTCTAATTATTTCCTTTGCTTCAAAATGATGCCCACCAGGAAACAGCTGAAAAAGCATCAAACACTGCTTCTAATGAAACAAACTTCATCTGCTTTTACAATTCAAGACGGATGAATATCACCGCTTCATTGCTCAGTTTAACAACTTCGGGTCACAGGCTTCGAGGAGCATGGACATATGAACCAGCTTCCAGCAATGTTTTGATAAGCACCCTCTTGACCTTCTTGCACCACTGTTGTGTCAGTGTCAGTCGAATAAGCCCTATCACGTAAATCCTCCCTCTGCTGTGCCCCCCGACGCCTGTCTGTAATCACCAGCCTTAACCATTCGCGCATGGTCATAATGAGATGTGGGAGCGAAGGAGACCGTGAGACGTCCTTGGAGCTGCTCCTGTGTGTCATCCAGGTTCATTATCCCACAGTTGACTCTTTATGGTCCTTATCGGGGCAAGCAGCCAGAAAGTTCGGCAAATTATGAGCTCTCCCGCTGTCACGCTGACACACAACCGCATGCGTTGATCAAAATCATGTCATCCTGTGTGCATGTGTGTATACGTGAGCATACATGTACCTGTATGTCCATGTGATATGGAAAGGGCAAAGGTGACACCCAGCAGCAGAGAGGTAGAGAATTGTTTCTGCCCTTGAGCTCCACAAATCGCCCTCCTTATAGGAAAGCACTGATTTAAAAAAGGTCAGAGCCAGGCGAGAGTCATGTCAAAGTTCATTATAGCCCAGTATCACAAAGAAGTGTGTATCAGAGGGGTGTACATAAAATAAAACAATAATGAGCAGCATTAGCAAAATATCTAGAAATGTATAAAAGTGAGATCAACTACATATACATATATAATATTTGTGAGGTATAAAACAACAATACACAATATGTACATTCATACCTGGATACAGATACCCTGTGTAACATACAGTATACGTAACCATGCACACATAAATCTGAATATGAGCTGGATAAACGAGAGCAGAGTGCACAGCTTATTGACAATCCAGTTAAAATGACTTGTGTACAACGCTGTTAATGACCAGAGAAACATCACCAGGAAAAAGGGTATTTCCGATTTTGTATCAGTATTTGCAGATAGCTTTTCACAGCACACAGTATTTATCATTTCCCTCTGCCTCGTAAGTGCTGAGAGCTACTGTAGGCTGTAATTTCCACAAGCTATGTACATGCAGCATATCATATCTGAATGTTATATTTAAAAATGTTTAAAAATATGATAATACATCGAGCTCCCGTGACATTTAAGCTCAGCAGCTTTTTCTCTATTGACTCGGCCATTAAAATCCCAGCAGCACTGCCACAAACAGTCTGCATTTTTCACTCTGCTTACTGGGAGCCAAACACGTCATTTATGGAGAGATTAAGGAGCATTTAAGGCAGAATGAAACCACTTTGAGCCACAGTATCTTTATTACTGGAGCCACTTGGGCCCTGAGCAGCCATCAGCCTCTGTCACACCCATCATTCAGATACTGTTATTTCCCCCCATGCGCCCACATACACAGAAACACACACACACAAGCCCCCCCAAATGTACCCTTGCTCTTCATCCGTCATTCTCTCTCTCTCTCTCTCTCTCTCTCTCAGCATCTGAAAATGTTTCCCTCTTTCTTTTACCAAAAACATTCCTTAAGTGTGATGATCTTTTGTGGCGAAAGTTGCATTTTTATGACATCGCTCTCCCGGCGTTTGTTTCCAGCGTGAGCACACTCACAGATCATTTATTTTGTTTTCCACTGATCCTAATAAGGGGCTTTCATAGCGAACATCAAAAGGCCAGCTGGTGGAGTTGTATCTTGGGTAGAGCCCCTCAAGGTAAATGCAAGCAGGCCCCCGTCACACTAAGCACCGTCAGCGGTATCATACACACTGTGGTTTAAAAAGGCTCCAGCGAATCTCAAGAACAAGTATTTCATGTATCAGTGAATAAGCTTCATCAACAGCAACACATTTAAAGCACCATATGCGTGCATTATTGGGCTTGCAATATTCTTTTAACTGTCAGCAAGATCTAAATCATGAGTTTACATCTTTACAATAATTAAATGCTCAATTGATCTCGTCCTTTATTGCCCTATTGGGTGGAAAACAATCTCCATGAGGGCATATGGTGATATACTGCAATGGGTAATTAGGCATTTCGCAATCTGAGGTAATAGGCATTAAAATGAATTTCATTTTAAGAAGCGTCTATAGCTTGTGAAATGCCGGGGCTATTTTGAGCCTTTTTCATAAGAGCTCTGGCAAGAGCGAAAATGAGAAATAACACAGCATCAAGCACAAGGCAAGTAACAACAGGTGACGTCTGAGGTTCCTCAGTGGGTAAATCTGAATATTTACAGTTAGTGTGTTTATAATACAGTCTTTCTCTTATTGGTGGAAGTAATACTTAATCATTTACTTAAATAAAAGTACCAATACCACAGTGTAAAAACACTCCATTACAAGTAAAGATCATGTGTTTAAAATCCTACTTAAGCAAAAATACAGCAGTATTATCCTCCTGAGACCCAGTCCTCTGTGGTGGACATTGGTTTTTGGTCTATATCTTTTGACTCACTCAGTCCTGGTGTGCTAAATAGAGGACATCTCGGCATTTCCAATGATATCTCATGTGTTTGGGTGGAATGAGGGGAACATTGTTTTCATGCTGAGACAAAAAAAGTTAAAATGGAAGATACTTTTTTCCTCGGGTCTCAGGAGGTTATTGGCAAAATGTAGTCAAAGTCTGAAAAGTAAAAGTACTTGTTCTGCAGAAAAATGCCCACTGTGGTTAACGTATTATTATATATGACAAAAGAGTTTAAAAACTTGTTTGATTTTTAAATTATTAGTTCATCACTGTTTCTTTTTATGTAATATCCTGTCATATAAATGTAGAGAAGTACAACATTTCTTTCTATTTTGTAGTGAAGCAGAAGAATAAAGCAGTATAAAATGGAAATACCCGAGGAAAGTACAAGTACCTCAGAATTCTACTTAAGTACATGTGTAAATGTAATCAGTCACTTCCCTCCACTGAGTTGCACAGTTGCACAAGCTAAGATTTGGGTAAAAAGGCTTAGTCCAGAAATAGATAATAGATTGAAATAAGAAGCCTGAGGGAGTGAAATCATTGCTGGCACATAGAAAAGCGTTGGTTTTGTTTCTCCTGGCCTCCTCAGGGTTTTCTCAGTAGAATACAGTAGATCAGTCTATCTACTGGCGTTCAATCACACACCCCGCTAACGCCTCTCACCAGCCAGAGCCGTACCCCGAGGAGAGTCTTTCTTCTGGAAGGTTGTTGGAAAACCCAGTCCAAATCTTTTTCAAGTGAGAAACGCTCAGATGTTTTAGATAGATAGATAGATAGATAGATAGATAGAGTATTGCTCTGCTGCCCCCTCTCTCCCTCCCACATATCCCCCGCCCCATGGCATGTCTTTCTTCTTTTTCTTCCCATCTTCACTTTCAGAACAGTAGGTGTGAAAATGTTTGTGGGATTTAAATTAATATTTTTTTTTCTCTTATGGAAGTCTTTTACACGCCGAGTACCAAAGCGCAGAATGAGCTGTGGGCTGCAGTATCACAGAGGCAGTGGGAGGAAGGTGTGATCACAACCCTGCAGGCTCAGATCGGATCACTCTGTCATGCTTTTCAGCTTTGGTCTGTGAGTTTGGTTTGGCCTCAGCTTTTCCCAGCCCTCTCATCCCAGCTTGCAGCAGCCAAAGAATCCGGGGCAAGTTTGAAACACAAAGACTCACGCGGTTTCTCGTCTTTGTCTGGCTTCTGCCCGATATTGTATTGAACTGCCGTCCCTCCCTGTTTCCATCTACCTGCTCCCCCCAACAGCTCCCACGGTTGAGATAAAAGGTATACCAACACTGTCAGCAGTTCCTCAATGAATTCCCAACTAGCTTTAATTTTCAGACTCATCCATAATTCACCAACAGAGGGCACCGAACAGAGCGGCATCTAGTTGGATTAAAGGCCCAAGTACTGTATCTTTTCCTTTTGGTTTAATTTGAATAGATTTCATATTCATGTGAAACAGCATGTGAGACATCCAATTTCAATATGTTGAAAAGGAAAAGAAACAGACAGGATGGAGTAGAGACGGCGGGGAGATGGACCCAGACTACAAAAACATTAGCATGGACGGCCGCGAGCTGTTTCTGGGTGTCCTGAGGCTGCTGCTGATTTAATACGACAAGTTATCAAATATTGTCAATTTTTCTTGATTATTTTGTCTTTAATGTATCTCAGTTTCTTGATATATGCTGAATGGATTCTGTTGTTGTTGCCCTACATGGCCCACTTTGTGACCTTGTTGTCTTGATTATGTAGCCTGTTGGAAGTGTGAAACCTATGCAGCCACGGCTTTGTAGAATTTCTTGCTGATGCCATTACTAATTGAATACATTCATTAAGACAACGGAGGCAGGATTGCAACACAGCTGGACACGGGTTTTCCTCTTGTCTTACCCTGTGTGCAGCTTGATGGCATCATAAAAAGAGAAAATGAGCATCTGTCATAGGTATTGTGAATTCGCTCAACTGTATAGTGAATAGTTTTGACACTGAATTGTTTTTGACGAGCTCCTGGAAGAATTACACCCTGTTGTTGATACATTTCTGATTAGTAATGCAGAGCACAGTCCGAAAAGGGACTGGCAGGAGGGATACTGAAAATGTTGAGAGCAGTGAAGGATTCACAGCTTGCCATACATGCCAGATATACTGCTTGAATTAACTCCTGAAAGTCTCCAGTTGCATTGAATATATGTTTTGTGTTGTTTTGTGTAATTGATGCTGACTCAGTCTAACATGTTTCCAGGAACCTGGGAGAATAGGAGAACAGCATGTAATGTTTTCCAACAGTCCTCCATCGCTGCTGATCAGTAAGTAAGAAACGGCCTCAGTGTGCCATCCAACGGCTCTAAGAATCAGAAGCAGGCAGAATTTAAAGGTCCAAAGAGACCAAAACATCTACAGCACAGTAAGAGACATACAGAAACAAATGAGAGATGCTCCACTAACTCAATCTGCAGTCCCAATGATATAATTGCAAAACAAATAGAATAGTATTTTGTCTTGTCTCTCACTGTACAGAGGATGTCAACAACCAATGTGTTTTTGTGTATTGTGCACTACGAGGTGTGCAACAACTGTGCAGGCTCTCATGTTGCTTTTGTGTGTGTGTTCAGGGGCTGAAGCTGCTGTGGAGATCATATTTTCTGTACCTCTTTAGGTTACTGCTCACACCATGCAGCCTAATTCAGTAGGTCATACTGAACCCTGTAATAATAGAATAGATCCCTGTTAAAAAAGAAAAACAGTTCCCACATTGTTGCTCCATTATTCCTTACCTTCACATCTTGTTCCTTTCTACCTACATGCATGAATCAGTACGTGCTGTGCAGTCAAATTACACTGTAAAATGGGATGAATTACGTTACGC
The DNA here is from genome assembly GCA_036023855.1 of Gadopsis marmoratus. NCBI lineage: Eukaryota > Metazoa > Chordata > Actinopteri > Centrarchiformes > Percichthyidae > Gadopsis > Gadopsis marmoratus. The sequence goes on from JAVQJF010036276.1 coordinate 15,344, forward strand.
TGTACGTAATCTAAAGTGTTCTTCATCTTCATCTGCCATGATGATGCTTTATTCTGCTTTTGAAGTGGCAGATTATTTATGTTATGCCTAATAATGCTTGTCGCACTCACCGTGGTGTCCATAGATGTTTTTTATTTATTGTTTGTTATTTTTGTGCAATTGTCTGGTTTGTCCTGTTTTCTGGTTAATTCAATTGAGGCTACACTGATGAAGGCGGTTGTGTATTTTTAAGTGATAATCAGCTGTATGCAGAGGTTGCAGATGTCCGGGGGACAGTGTGATGATGTTCCAGTAGTGTATTCTCCCCATAAAACCACAAATTGCCATCTTTACATTTCTGATCATGTATGGGTTAAACAAACAAGGTAAATCACATAAATAACACATTTAAGTTAACTTTAATCTGGCTAGCTGTTCCCCCTGCCTCCAGTCTTTATGCTAAGCTAAGCTAACCTCCTCCTGACTCTAGCTTTGTGCCACATAGACATGATATTGATAGCCAACTTTAAATCTTAGTCTCAGAAAGAAGATAAACATTGAACTAGTTAAACCTTCGAACCTTTAAATGACGGCAGGCTCTTCAGGGCTACAGTATGTCGGTCTGCTTGTAAACCTCGATCGCTGGGTCTCGTCTACCTCTCCTCCATCTTCCTCTCCCTCTCTTTCTTTCCCTCCCTTGTTTTGTTTCCAGCCACACAGCCTCGGCCCCATCAGTACCTCAGGGCTGACATGTCCGCTGATGCTAACAAATGACGAGCGTCCCCACCGACAGCAAGTCCATCTGTCTTTGTCAGAGTAATTGAATTTCATAAATATAATCAGAGGGGTCTGTTATGAAGGGACCTGTAGTGCAGTCTGGTCTCCTCTGCGTCATGGCTGTGTACCATTCCACAAGCAACAGACACTTTCTGCAGCCACATTAAGAGCATGATTACTGCACAACACAGATAGACGTTAGTTTGGTATCTGAAAGACTAATCTTCTGCACCGTTTGTCATGAAATCTAATAGGAAGAGGAAGTTGCCAGTGGCAGGCGGGTGTGGTTGATCAAGTAATGGAGGGACAATTGATTCTCTACTCCGGCATCATGATGATTTTCTCTGGTTTGAAAAAGAATTGTGCTTAAAAACTCCACTAGATAATTTGACATTACTCAAGTGAATAAATATACGCAGGCAATCTGTCACTATTAATCAAAACAAAAATAAAACAGAAAACTCTAAAGCAACTGAAGGCAAATAGACTTGAAACCATCGATCCCATTTATTATTAGCCAAAGCAGGGCCACACTATTCCCACTGACCAGGATGTGCAAATTCAGCATTAACTGCATGCTCCACTGAAACAGAGGCTTCACAGGAACCATATGCTCAAAAGAAAGCATCTAATTAGCTGTTAAATGAGGCGAGCGTTGACCTGAGAAGCTCCCTCAGAGGTGTAGTTAATCCCTGTTGAAGCAGTTTGAAGAATTATTGATCCAAAGGCCCATCAAGCATTTCTCCATGAGGATGCTATTGACCAAAGTGCCCAGAGAGTCCTTCCACTCAAACTACAAACTTACAAGGCAGAATGAGCAACAAAAACAAACCAAAAAACAACAACCAGAAACTTCCCTTCAGGGGTTCTCAAAGACGCTGATCTAATTAGTGGCAATAAAGTCCTTTGACGATGGTGCTCCTGACAGAGATTATCTCTCTCCCAAGTTTAAGAGAGCAGAACAGCAGGCCGAGATCAGAACTCTCTTGATGGCGCTGTAAGTAGATTCTATGAGCCACAACACTGTGTGAAATGACTCCTTTTATTTGGTTCCATTCAGAAATCAAATAAAAACATGTGAAGATCCATCTGAAGTAAACTTTTCTCCATCTGGTCCATCTGAAGCCACCATGGGCTTCAATTAACACCCAAAAGAAAAAACAATCCCTCAAACATAATTTCCTTTATAATATTTTCATTTGGAACAATATCGTAATACAAAGATCAAAGTGAGAAATAACAGGACAGATGACCGTGTGTAACTAGCTCCCTTTGGCAAGCGTTCGGACGGATGACTGCGATGTCTGCCAAGCTGCAAAACCCGTCTGGGAGAGAACTGACGCAGCAACTGTCTTTCTCACTCGCTATCTCATGTTTGTTCAACTCCTGATAGATTTAATTTCCAAAACAATTCATAGTTTGTCGCATCTGCTGTGCCATGGGACATGCAGCCCGGGATGTGAAGAGAGTGCCAACATATGGCAGATTTAATTAATGTGAACCATCTCGTCGCCTGCCTCCCTGCAGACAGTTTAGGCCTGATAGACCTCCACACAGCCCTCTTGTGTTGTTGGGATTCACAGGCATTTCCAGACCAATTCACTCTGTTGGGTTCACCTTACCACCACCTTATAAATTAGCATGCTCTCCACCCACCTGAGCCTGGGTTTCACCTGCTTCCATTCAAAGCTGCCAACATGGGCTAAAGCTGCAAGACATTTTGTTTGAAAGTTGCCTGTGTTATATATATTCCCTGACTTGCAGAAAAACATCTTCGAATTTGATTTGTCTTTTTTGAGATTCAGTCAGTGACATTCAGCCGAGATGCAGAAGCTTATTTCTCAGATCCCCCAGATCAATGAGCGTCTTTCCAGGCGCTGTTTGTACTCAGTCATTTTTTTTCTCTTCTCTGCTCAGGAGAGTGCTTTAATGGATTTGAACACTAAACTGATGAAGGAGCATTTATTGGCTTATCGGGACAAATCACATTTTTGAGCTCTTTTCTGTAATGGGATAAACAAAATGCCCTTGTCTCGAATGGGAGAGTGTATGAATCCACTGTTGCCAATAGCAAATATATATTCCAAAAGAGATACCAACAAGCGTTGGCTCCGGCACATGGTTTTGCGAAAATCTGATTAAAATGACTGAGCCCTGTGCCTGCTGGCAAGTTAAGTGCCTCACTGGATGTTAACCCTTTACTTACATACACCAAAGAAATCAACTGTGTTCTGCACAAAGAGCAACAAAACATAATTTTGAAATGAAAAATTAAGTCTTTTTTGGGTAAATGAAATTAAAATGGCCAAATAATGTATGTCCAGGCTCATAATCTGCGCCAACACATCCAAAGATTTAAGCCACTACTCTGCCTTTGATGTGATCTGAACTGTCTGAATATACAAAGAACCCAAATAGAAATGCAACGAAATATTGAGATTTTATGGGTAACCAAGGTTAATAAAATGTTGCTCTCCCTCTGGTGCTCCAGTGTTTCATCTGTGCACCAAATCAGTCTACAAATTCAAAAGAGTAGAGTCGACGTGGTGAGTACATAAACACAAACATCATCGCTCACCCTCCGACAACATGACAGCTATATTTAACAGCACAATCTAATATGCAACATCTTTGAGTTATCAAATCAGCTCGCCCTGAGGAAATGTAAGAAAAACAGCATTGATTGGGGGACGCAGTGTTCCGTCATTATCGACCGACTCTGCTGTCAGGAAACAACCTGACAAGCTATTCACTCTGGAAACACAAAGAACAAAACTGAATAATCCAGCCATCAAAAGGGTGGCAGTTTGAGATCATTCATGGGTGATTTTCGAACAGATGATTCTAATATAACTCCAACAGATAATATTCAATCAACTTCAGACTGATATCCATCCAGTTCAACAAAAGAGGAAAACTAATGAGAATACAGGTATATATGTATTTCATTTAGTTTTTTTATTCAGTATGAAGTTCATTCTCTGCCTTTTCAATAAGGAAATGATGAATTCGCATATCGGATAAACAGGATCCAGGATGGTCGGGCAGGCTTTGACCATTTCTATAGCAATATAATAATATAAAGCATTTTTTAGAAAGATGGATAGAACCATAAAATATCTCTTGTTCATTCACCCTGAAAGATGAATACTGACTGTGTCAGCCATGCAGCACATGAAATGCTTTCCATTATTTTGATAAACACCAAAAATCCAGCATAAATTGTGTTGACTGGCAAGAGTGGGGCTCTAAGTTACACAGCCATGGTGTGAAATCTTTTTCATGAATAGATGCAGCCTGGTTCTAAGCAGGGCAAAAATTGTGGAAAATAAACTGGTGCAGAAATAATGTGATTCCAATAATGCTTTATGAAATGGAGAGGACAGTGTGTGTGGAGGCGGGGGGGAATCAGAGACAGCACAGCACACATACACGTCTGTACGTTCAAACTAAAAATAACAGGGTTTACCACTGTGCTTACTTGACATGCATCATAAAAAGGGTTTTTTTTATTAGCTTTTTGTTGTTATTTGTTATTTGGTTGGGTTTTTGTTTGCTAATTGGGGACAGTGGAAGCAAGCTGTAAACACAACTTTCACTTCTATTATTTATATATTTTCACCTTTGATTTTGTTATGGCATGTTAGCAAACAACTGCATAGAGCAACATTAGCAGGGAAAACACAAACAAATTCAACAGCTGAAGGAAACTGCAGAGCTGCGTGATCATTCTCTGTGGTTTCAGTACTACAAGCGACCCCTGTCGCATACATGTATCCTAATAATTGAATCTATTTAATATAGAAATATTGATAATAGCAGCTTTAAAGACAATGTCAAACGAGCGCCAGCATCTTGTTGCTACTGCTTAACCGTCTTCCCATGAATTGTTTTGTAACCTGTTATTTGTTCAGTGGTGGCCAAGCAGCGTGCTCAGGGTTTGTTCAGGATAATGAATAGCATGCTAGTGTGCACCCGACCACCGGGAGGCTGGGACTTTGCTGGAGCGGGAGCTCTGCTCTCCCCCAATTAGAGCCACCCAGTTACACAGGCCACCTGCTGGTCCACAGAGAAACCTCATGATTGCAGCAGCTTGCAGCTAATCCAGTCTGAAGAGAGGAAAGGAAGACAACATGTCCTGTTGCTGGAACAGCGAAGCCTGTTGTAGCAGACGTGAAAGGTGATGTTCTCTCTCCATCTCCTCAGTTACCAAGTTGCTATACTTGGACTATAAGTTCACATAAGAAGCATCAAGACACCCAAGAGCCTGGATGTACACGTCATTTCCAAGCACTCCTTGTCTTTGAATAAATAACTAACGACACCTGTTTTCCATCTCTGTATTGTATTATGTTGCTATGCTACCACATTTTGCTACTTTTCTCAGAGTTGAGAAGTCTCAAGATTCATCGTCTGCGGGGCCTGATGACATGGATAATGGAATCTCTGAACACTCAGGAGCTGGATACCATTCACAACCAGGAAGCATTATTCACGTTCTGTACATTAGAGGAGCAGAGGCTTTTTCAGGAAAGACACATAATGTAAGTGACGTGCTTGAGCTAATACGTTATCATCTTTAAAAAATCTTTATTAAAAAACAATAAAATAAAATCAACGAGCAACTCGGATCAAATCAGGATATGCTGAGGAGGAATACAAAAGGTTATGCTTGTGCTTGTAAATATGTTGAATGCAAATGGAAAAAAAGCATGCAGATGTTAAACACTTATTTTCCCAGGTATGGATGAGAGGTCAAAGGTCAACGGTATCCTGTGAACACAGTGGAGATCCTTATGACAGCTTGTGTGGTGTGTATGCTGGTGCTCTTCCAGACCTTCGGTGCTTCCACAAGCCTCCCAAGAAAGGGGGATCTTTAAGGCAATCCCTGAGTCACAGCGTGCCAGAGGTAATATAAGCAAAGAGTTCTCATTGGAGTAAAGCGAACATCATCCCCTGCCAGCATCTCCACACCATACGAGTTTCAAAATGTGCCACAGAAGATGTAGATAAAACGAATTGTATCCTCGCTGCAGAACAGGGCAGCTAACTGAAATACTTTGAAATGCACACTGACGCTGTTGACGGTCCTTTATCATCTCAGAGGGACCAACAACATATTTAACAACCTAAACAAGGGCCCGTGTGTATTGTTGAGATTAATGGTGTATTTAAGGGTATCATCTCCCTCTGACAGTTAAAAGGCTTATTAAAATCCAAGAGCAAAATGCCTCGAAGAAATTTCCCTCATGAGTTCCTAATTACAATGTCAACACTCCCAACTTTTCTGAGCAGCTCACATCTTGTTTCTCAACACGACAGAAACCTGCACTCGCTCTGTAGTCACATCTCCGCGTGTCGTCTGCTTTAACCTTGAACTACCTGGGAATCCTCCCCACAGTGCGCCGTTTATTTTCTCTCTCCGCACAAACACCCCTTTCAGATCAAGCAGCGCACCGTGCAGTGACCCGCTCTCCAGACGCCCACCTGGGACGTCAGACATGGTCGCCTGCTGGTGATTCAACCTGCTTGAGGAAGGATTATTTAGAGAGATGAGTCTGCTGCCTGCGTGTGCACTCGGTCTCCCGTTATCTTCTGTAAGTGTTATCCACCGGGGAGCCCTGCTGCCTCCTCCTGCTTCACATCTTACAACTGCCTTTGAGACACAAGTCTTTTCAGGGGAAACGGCCTATTTTGTTCTGTTTTGTGGTGACATCTTTATGTGTGTGCAGCTCTCAGGAGAGCAGCAGCTTCAGCTCAGCCTATTGTGCCAAAAACCTTCTGATAGAGGTGGGTTTTTGTATCATAGATGAGAACTAAACACACTCTCTTTCCGTGTGTGTGTGTCTCTCTCTCTGTAGCTCTTAAAAAACTGTCACTGTCACTCTCCACTCTGACCGTGTCTGTGCACACACACACACACACACACACACACACTGCTCTACTGGTACTCTGCTTCCATCTGACAACGTAAGCAACGTCTAGTCAACATCTGTAAACAGTCAGCCCAGCTCTCTGAATGAAAACCATGAAGAACTTCACCTCTGTGAAGAATATTTAATTGATTTATTTGGTGATAATCTGCAAAAGCTTAGACATGAAGAGCAGCTAATTCCTTTGACAGTACAAAGAGAGCTCATTAAACAGATAATGGGTTTTTATCAGTGATATTTTCTTCCTTCAGCCGAGCTTTTTCTCTTTTGTTTTCTTATAGACAAGGACATGGTTGAGAACGATCTTTGTCTCTCTGCTGAAGACTGTATTCCTACTTGGTAGCACCTCAGTTGTCCGTCAGCACTTGTGTAACCTGATTTAATGAGATTGATGTTCTGTACATTATAATACATAATGTTGTGATCTGCCTATCAGTTTGTCTGGTATAATGCATATGCAGCTGCACTGTCACAAGCACATGCAGCTTGTGTGTGTGTGTGTGTGTGTGTGTGTGTACCCTACATCGGGGATTTAATGTGAAGCCCTGATGTAGCCTTCACAATATAGACAGAGGGACAGAATAAAACAAGTGCAGCTCAGTTGCATTTATTAAATGAATAGGACTATATAGATGTTTAGTGTTTGCAGCAGACTCTGTGCTTATTTCAGCATATGTCACTTAGCTTACACACTGCTGCAACATGTGACAGTTCATCCACATGTGCATTTCACCACAGATTAGACAGATATCATCTATCTTTCATAAATGTGTTCAGTGGCCGCCAGCTGCTCACATGCCAACAGTCCAACGAGCAAAGCACACCACATTTTCACAATTTCTGCAAATTAGTTAATTCTGCTCCCACTTCACAGCAAATGGTACGAGTCATTTCAAAGACACACAAAGAGAGGAGGAACGAGTACAGTGATAGAATAAGTGAACGTCATAAGTAATTATTTCGTGTTATCCTGAGTTTTTGTCAACAAAATCAGGAGCGAGAGAAAACATTATGCACTGAGAGTTCTTCTGCTCCTCGTCCTCTCCTATATGAAAACAGAAGAACCACTCGTTCTTCTGAGGATATTATTGGGTTCACTCTTGCACAAAGCTTTATTCTTCCAAAGCATATTAATTGGGGTATTTGCATAGCTGGAGAAATGAGTTGCTAGTGAGACAAGAATAGCTAAGAGATACCATTGTGTAATGGTTTCCTTTGACAGTGAAGCATATCGTTCCATTGACATGATCAGCCCTGTGGCTGCGCCTGTGAATGCAAGTTCCAACTCGGGCATACTGTTTGATTATTTCACTGCTCCCCCAATCACATGCAGTAATAATTAAAAGGAGGAAAATCAATTCAGTACAGCTCATTGTGTTTGATCTGTATTAATCATAGAGTTAGCTCTCTAAATAAATGATGCCTTCTGAATTTCCTGGCAAGTGTTCCTGCTGGCGCCCTGCTGTGCAGATTTGTCGACTGAGCCAAACATCAGAGACCAAGTGAAGCAGGTGGTCATACTGAATCAACAAAGCATTACCTGCAACCTTTTCATCGTCATCCAGGCCTGAAGCTGCCAGGATGGACAATGGATGTTTGGGGTTTTGTGCAACCTTGGGGGAGTTCACATTCTACTTCAAAATGTAAACATTTTGTAAGGCAGATACCAGTATTTTTAGACTCAATCACCCATCATTTTACAGGTCCATCATTTCCTAATCACTGTGTAGCACGTTTCCTGGAAAGAAACACAGTATGTGCAGTAAAATGGAGACAAAGTTCTGAGACAGCTAATTGTGCTGATTTATAGTGGAAATATAAACACATGTGCAACCTTTCCATTTCAGTCAAACTGCAGAAAATGCAACTGAATAGCTAAATCGAAATAATAAAATATGTTTATATATTTGGGGTGATTGATTCATAACATCAGTATCTCTACAGCCCTGCTATCATCCAATCTCTGACCTGAACTCATAGAGATGAAATCTTTTCAGATGACTCAAATGACTATGAAAACACACACATAGTTTTCTATAATTTCTTAGAAAATAACTGTTATTTAACTGTAAATTCACAGTTGCCTAGAAAGGACTCTGTAATTTGGTGCTAATTATAGGGAAATATATTAATTTTCAATCGGTGCACTTCTAATTGATGAATTTCGATTAATTGCTGGCAGAGAGTCTTTCAATAATTGCACAGCATGTTGGCTGAAAATGAAAGAAACGTAACACGTGTCTACAGGCAAGCATGCAATATGTATTTGGAGAATAAAGATTCCAATAATTCCAAGCTATAATCAATGAATATTTATTCGGATTTTAATGAAGCTTTTATTTTCTGCTTACAAAGTCAACATGACTAACAAACTTCTAATAACCTATCTCAGAGCTTTGCCTCTGTATTTATTCCCTGTAATTAGCACCAAATTACATTCATAGTAAACATCCAAAGAGATTATTAGGAAATCCTGTAAAATAAAACACATATTTCCCAAAATGTTCCTTTAGAGACAGAAATTAATCACACTGTGAATTTACCTTTGAAGGTGGGGTCAAGTGTTGGAAAGCGTGACTTGCTTTTAAGTGAACTGTTTGTGTCCCGTCCCTGACCGATGCTATAATTGTGGAAAGTTAAGGCTTAAGTCATATTCTTCCTGTCATATGAACTGTGATGGCCCTGAGCTCACATACACATTCTTCAATATGTTGTATCCATAATAAACATCAGCCTCTCCATAAATAACTGTGGGAATAGCACTGTGACCCTGGACCCATCCAGAAAGCTGAAACTTAAATCTACATCTCCTTCATTCTTTTTGTGTATGCATGTTAGAAATGATAACGAGCATTGTGTGAAAGCGAGCGTGCAGGCTTTGTGGTACTGCTTAAGGTTACTGTACATGACAAACAATATCCTCTAGTGGTGGCGTGAGGATGTGGGAGGACGACTGTAGGCTCATCTTTCTCAACAGAAATCAGTGCTCAGAGTCGACAGACAGCAAACCGCCTGCTGGCTCCGAGGGAACATATGCAATGGTCAGTGAGGTTAAGATAAGATCAGATAAGAGAAGATAAACCTTTATTAGTCCCTCAGTGGGGAAAGACCCCTGCCCTGGCCTGGACCCGGGCTTGTTGATCCTCCTGGCCTTCCCCCTCCACAGCAGTCACGTACCTTACAATACATTTCACTGATAATAAAGAAAACAACGGAGTCCCAGAAATTCAAAGTGAATAGAGTTTTACTGCAAGTTCAAGACAATACAGTTAAGCTCAGTGAGTTGGTTCATGAAGCAACTGAACTCATACAGCCAACACCTCTTCTTTTATACATTTCTGACCATCCCATAAATAATCGTGTCTCCCTCTGTGCTATCCTATGATGTCATCTCTCTAGCTCCCCTGATCATCTTTCTCATCGGACACCGTTATTTCTTTAAGAAAATTAAAAAACATATGGTGCCCCCTTATTTACGATAGTTTGTTGTCATTCTGGTGCCCCTCTATTTACAACCATTTGCTGTTGTTTTTCTCTCAGCCTGACTCTTGTCGGTGAGCTACTAAGCTTGTACGTCCATGCGATTCATGACTGTGTTTATACTGGTGTCAGTCTCATACTAACCTGACTTCTACAGTGGTGCCTGAGTGTCTACAGTGGGCCCCAAATGCTCATACCAGCATTAGTGACTTCACCTACATATAGTAGTGTGTTTTAATGTGCTCTCTTTAATAATGGTCATAATGCTCGGTTACATATATCAAAAGTATGAAAGGTTATAAAACAATATCCAACAGTCCCTCATTGTACTTTCATTGTTTGATTATTGTCCTCCTTTAAGTTAAGTATTTAAGTTCAGTGGTGGGCAACAGTTTTACCCCACCCTCTGACATGTCTGGAGGGTTTGTTAAGCTGGACTCTGGACAGACATCATCCTGTTGTGAGAGTCTTGACATGTGGAACAGAAAAATGCAGAATTCAAACTGGGAGAGATTGTCGCATTGATGTCGCAGATGATAAGATAGTTAATAGTTTTTGTGTAATATATATATATATATATATATATTTATATATTATTTTTTCTTTTTTTTACTTTCTATTGTCTATCTATTGCTCTGTTTTTGCACTATCACCTTTGCTGCTGTAACTCTGCAATTTCCCCACTGAGGGACTAATAAAGGTTTATCTTATCTTATCTTAAGATAATGAGATTATCACATCTCTGAAGACAACTTTTAAGATCATGACTTTGTTCCACTAATCTCTCACATGAAACACAAAACACACACCCAGTGTCTTGTGTGAATACAACATCAGAGTGATTCTTCATTTTTTAAAAACAACCAGAGTGACCAACAGAGGGAGCTACAGCATTTCTTTATTTAGTAGTTGGTCCACTTTGACCATTGAAGAGCCTGAATATCATATTGATGAGGCATCACTGAAACATAATGCTTGCATTTAGGTCATTTCTGTAGTGTTCTAATGTAAATGTGGCCACTGCATCACATCTTCATATATTTTAATATTTGATTTTCTGAATTAAAGGTTCTATACATTTTAATAAGACGGCCTTAATGCTGTTGTTTATTCTATACTTCACCACCACTGACTATTTTTAAAAAGGATTCACAATGCTGACTATTTCTCAGATTTTGTCTTTGCCCCGGGGAATTCTTTAAGGACCCCCGCAGGTTTCCGGCAATATTTTGAGAAGTATTGCACTATATTACTTCAGTGATTTGTGTCCTGCAGCTTGCATTCCTGTAAACCCCTGGGTTATGGGAAAGGAAAAGACAGAGAACATTTATAAGTAAAGGGGGTGGTGGAGTGTTTCACTGATATCACTGAGGAAAGGTTTGATGATTTGGGGTGAAGTTGCTTTTACCAGGAGCGTTCATGAAGTAGGAGTGGCACATTTATTATCTGAAGGAATGTGTCTGGTCAGAGAGGTGATCAAGAGAGAGGAGCAGATGAAGGGGGAGGTGATTTAAGAGTGTTGCTAGTCATTGTCTGGCAGGACAGTGACAAACCTGAGAGAGGAAAGTAAAGTATACTAACCTTGCTGCCTTAACATGCTGCCTTAACACAACACCCCCTCCCCCATGGGGAACAATAAAGTCTTATCTTATTTAGCTTGATGTTGTAAAGGACAAACACCTTGCTTGGTAAGAACAAACTATTAACATTTTCTTACAATGATCACATTGCAATCCGAAAGACTATATAAGAAAAGTCCTTGTTAGAAAGAGCCCCAGCATATTTTCTGAAATCTTAATCTCTCATCCATGTTGAAGAGAACAATTGTGAATAGCCCAAATCATGACTTCCATGTCATCAAAGCTCTGAAAATAGTAATTTCCCTTTCTCAGTAGCCCAGAACTTTAAATTACTTTTGAAGTGTTACATTTCAGGTGTGTGCAACGAGCAAATCGTATGTGACACTATACAAAGATGCCTGGATCACAACCTGGAAAATGGAGGACACCGGTCTGTGTATATCTGATCTCAGAGTGTCAACACCTTGTGGCACTCTTGCCACACTGACTCATAGACCAGGGGCTCAAGGTTGCAATATGAAATCAAGTCACCACACCCGCTGGCCCAAATAGATGGCCTCCATCTATAAAAACAATCCCCGTTCAGATCTGCAGGTGCGGTGGACACGTCCACAGGGGTTAGCTATGGGTAACTTCAATGACAGGAAGAAAACTATCCATTAGGACTCCTCCACCTCCTCCATCAAAAAGCAATATCTTTACACAAGATGAGAACATGCTGTTATTGCTATTATTACAGCCTCAGGCTCCAGTCCCCACTGCCACAGGATAAACAGAATCTAGTGTATAACTGTGACGCTGTGAACCATCTGCTCACACACACACATTGTCATTTTCACTTTTCAAAACCTACAGTAGACTCTTCATTTCATGATTTATGTTCACTTTTAACCTTACTACTTATACAGGACCACTATAAAAATGAGTAATGCTTCAGTTTGATGCATAACACTGTTTGTGTTATATGCTATTTACAGTTGTTTTATTCTGCATTGGGGTTTTATTCCTTTGGGTGGTCTGTTCTTCCTTCACGCTCGGGTCCTCTAACAGAGGCCTGGGAGCTTGGGGGTCCTGCACAGTATCTTAGCTGTTCCTGGTCTGTCTCACTGAATATTAATTGCATGTGTGTCTGCCACCAACGTCCAACTAATCATCTCGTGTGTCCCATCGGTATCTAACTAGCTCAAGGAAAGATCAAACTACATGCATCAGTGTTTGATTATATTTTATTAAGATTCATGATTCATAAGTACAAGGCCAACAGGCATTATATCTAAAATATCCCAGTTTGCTTTGTTTAGTGTAACTGTGGGATACTTTCTTGTAATCTTTCTACTTTTGACGTATGTAACCAAGCACTATGAGTATTATTAAATAGAGCACATTAAAACACACTACTATGTGAAGATGAAGTCACTGTTGCTGATATGTGAACCCCACTGTAGACGTTAGGATAGTATGGGAAAGGCGCACCGACGACAAATAAAGGGGCACCAGGATGACAGAGGATGACAGAAAACTAGCAAACTATCATAAATACAGGGGCACCATATGTGTATTTATTTTTCTCACAGACCCCAGACTAAGAAATAATGGTGTCCGATGAGGATGAGCAGGGGAGCTAGAGAGACGACGTCATGGGAGACCACAGAGGGAGACACAATTGATTATGGGATAGTTAGAAACATGCTAAAAAGTACAGACATAGAAAATAATGGTGTATGGAATGGGTGTATGTTTAAGGCCAGAAGAAGGTCCTAACCCAAAATCCCAAGGAGGGGGAGCATTCAGAGGTTTTGGACTGTATTGTCAGTTGTTGTGGGGAAAAACGCCTGGCTCGTCGATCCTCCAGGCCTTCTCCTCCACAGCAGTCACGTATCTTACTATATACTTCAACGATATTAAATAGAACAAAGGAGTCCCAGAAATTTAAAGCAAATAAGAGTTTACTGTAAGTTCAAAACAATACAGGCAAGCTCAGTGTGTTGGTTCACGAAGCAACTGAACTCATACAGAGTTCAAAACCTCTTCATTTATACATTTCTGAGTGCTTCCCCTCCCTTGGGGCTTGAGTTAAGACCTCCTATTGACCTTGAACAGGTGTCCACTCCATACACCAATGTTTTTTATGTCTGTACTTTCCCCTCATATTTCTGACCATCCCATAAATAA
>JAVQJF010036292.1:0-67528 GCA_036023855.1 Gadopsis marmoratus
AGCACGCAACAGCACATCCCCTCTCATGGACCCCAACATGACAAAGAGGCTATAAAGTCAGGCTCCCCGTAGAGCTGCAGCGTCACTCAGTCAGCCAGCCCTGTCAGCTGAGTACAAAAACCACAACAACAAGGGATGAACTGATACTCACTGCATTTGATGCTGATATGAAAGAAGCCATCACTGGTTGCAGTGTTTGGTAAACACACATTTCAGGACCTCAGGCATCCTGACTATACCCAAGACGGCCCTGCTTGCTGCTCTTGCGGTCGACACGGGACATTTTTGTTTTGTGCACTGTAACATAGCGGGCAGTATGTTTGTTTACAATCCCGCCCTGCTTCCCACAGCAGCGACTTTGTTTTTATTTTGGCATCACTAAATTAACCGCTGTGCACAAAAGTGACTTTGCGACTTGTGCCATCATTTTTGGGGATTGTTCTTGGGGACTCGTTACACTTCCTCCTGACACACTCGTTCACTTTGCCATGCCATAACAGATTGACACACCAGGGAATGGAATCGTTCGTGGAGCTTTCATTTTTAAATACTATGTGAAGAACAAGACTGGTGTCAATGTGTGCACTTTGCAGAGCAGGGCCGCTGGCTATGCTAATAAAAATCTTGCATCTATGAAATCTGCATAAAAGGAAAATTAAAGTTTCCTTGACTAACTTTTGCCTCTGTTTGTTCTTTTTGAGTAACGTCATAACAATGCAACAATTTGTTCTGAACAGCGTATTGAAGAATAAATTAAAGACTAAATAACATAGACAGGCCAGTATGTGGACATTGAAAAAGCTACGTGGCCTTGCTTTCAGGTTTCTACGGATACTGCAACTATTACAAATATTACACAGAAAGCAGCTCTCGGAGCAACTCACATGGTGATAATATATTTGGTGACAATCTCACCCTCATATTACTACTATTCACACAAATCCATATTTCCCTTCTATTATTGCTGCGTCATCTGTGGACTCCACAGATGAACATGCCTATGCCTTAATTACCTTCCTCTGTTTTGGCCTAAACATTTTTGTTAATAAGAAGATTTTTTAGGTGTTGCCGGTTTCAGCAAACACCTCCTCACCCTAAAGTGAGACTGAGCACAATACAATGAGCCAATTTCAGCATTTTAACTGATTGTATGGTGGTATCATTGTGAGGATTAGAGCGCAAACTCTACAATCAGCTCTCTCTGTAATGTATAAGCACACTGATAACGTGTCTTTTTTTTATTACAGGATGAAAAGTTGAGGGTTCTGCAAAGCAACTGTTCTTATATATATATATACTGTGTGTCATCAACATGCTTCAGATCTGTACAAAAATGAACACAAACAGCGATAGGGAATATGATGAGCTGACCAATTATGGGCAATTGCTTGGCCTATTATTGTCACAGCAAAACACAGATCAGCCCAAATGGATTATTTAATCACTAAACAAACACACTTTACTTCCCTGACTTATTCATCAGTTATAATCGGGTCATTCTGACATGTCCAGTTACAGGCCCTCTGAAGGGCAAACGGTTATGTGATTCGCCAGTTCAATAATTGTAGAGTTGTTTTCAACAAGGTTGTTAAACAGGAAAAAAAGTCCAAGTAGAGGCAGACTGATGGAGAAAGAGAAAGGCCACCTACACTGTGGGTTAATTTTATGATACTAAAATATGAAAATGAAAGACTTTTGTGAGACTAAATTCACAATATAGTGCAGCTGTTTCAACTAAAAATTCAATGAACAACAGTGAAATGACTGATGTCCTATTCACTAAGGGCCCCACACTGCATGGACACAGCAGTAAAATAGCTTATATGAGGCACTGACTCCTTCCTTTTAGCTACAAAAATACAACTAATCCAAAAGAGTGAGGGTATGTGGTTTACAGGTCTCGCCTGTCCTGACAGGCCAAACGTCCTATTATTTGAGAAGCAGTAATGACTTGTCTAATGGACTTGTCTGTCAGAGAGATTTGAGGTGACTGTACTAGAACTCCCTGAAGCAGACTGTACGCTCTTACAGATATCTAAACTGTGAAAGAAGATCAGAAGGATATGTCGGGAACATGCCAGAAAAAGACAACGCGATGTTTGTGTCACACCACATCATGACATCCAGGAGTGGATATCGTGAAAAGAGCCGACCTAATGCTTACTTAAACTTAAATACGGTGTTTACGGCATGACACCTTATCTGGATATCTCTGAACTTGTCGGCATAACTGCTGCCAAACACTTCAACATAAAAGCACTGAAAGTCTGCTGGCAGCCTGCATAGGATCAGTGTCACCTCTTAAGAAGGAAACTACTTCAGTAATATGCTCATCATTTTCGGGTTTGCAGGTCTGTTTAATGGCAGCTTCACCAACCGTCGTATTCAGTCTCGGAGCAACACGTGCAAAAGACCAATAAATCAGAAATCCACTGCTGATTACAAAAACTATTTCCCCTTAATTAAGCTTTAGGTGGGCGAAGGCTCTGACACATGAAACACTTATTAAGAGCATTATCAAGCTCTGATGAAGGTTAGGAATGTGAGGTATGTCCGTCCAGTTCAGCCATCTTTGTGGTTATCAAGCTCAAACACTTGACTCCGTCGTACTCTTACTCTCTGCCCCTGGTGCCCCTACAGTAGTTTCTTAATCTCCTTCTACTTTTTGCTCACATATTCTTTAATATGTCTTTAATGTCCCTATTTATTTCAAGCGAGGTCAGATACAAAGCTACTTTGTGTGAGCTCAACTACATTCTATCAAAAATTGTGTGATGTTCTCTCCCGCCGCTGTCTGACTTCAGTATTAACAAGCCATCAGATTCCTAGGTAACTATGAAAAATACAATGGGGAGGCATTTCACAAAGTGATGGTAGTAGTAGCTGAAACTACATTTCTCCAAAGTCACATTTCTCCCAAATTGAAAACGCGAATACCACAGCTCACCAGAGTCAAAGCAGTACCTACTTTCAAGAATGGTGGGCCTCTTCTTATGGCGCATCTTTTTAAACTTCCCTCTGAAGTCCCTGGGTGGGAATGGATCCAGAGGAACGCTGGCAATGTGCCCCAGGACAACCTCATCCAGACCCTCAGAGCAATCCTTCTCACTCTCAGCCATGTCTCTCAAAGCACTGTCCTCTAAAGACATGTTGGATGGCAGGGAGCCCACAGCTACATCTATCATTCTTCCAAAGGAGTCATTTGAAGCTGTGCCAGGTTCTCCCCCTTTTCTTTTTTTTCGTGTAGGGTTCAATTTTTCTCTTCCTTTCTCTTCCTCAAAAACTTAATTCTTCTCTTGGTTGGACAGCAAATCTCTGGCATGCAGAGATGCAGCCAGAGCTGTCAGCTTCGGCCTGCTAATGTGTTTTAACCCCTGCACTTGTCAGGGCAGTTCAGCAAGTTACAGTAACATTGGGCAGGTATTGGATTACTTAGACAGCCCCTTCTCTTTGCAGCAAAAAGCCAAGAGGCACTAAAGAGGGAGGGAGAGGGAGAGAGAGGCCGCTCTGACAGCTACAACATCTCCGCCTACTGTGTGCCCATGAGGCATTCCTGAGTAAATATCCTGTATTTGTCTTGGAGTCTACACATCAGAGTGTAAACAGACTTTGTCTTGCCTCTGGCAGTGTTAATGAGACGCAAACTAATTTCTTAAATAACAATGTACTTTTTTACCAGCATGGGAACATTTAAAAGCAGCGCAAAACCCCCTCTTCACATTCAGAGATGTTTTACAGAGTGATACATCCTCCACGCGCACGGTTGAAAGTCCCCACTGGTTCCATCAGTTCAGTACACATTCCCAGAAGTTTCTTCTATATCCAGTCCTCTGCGTTGTCTTCTCACTGCGACATTATCTGGCGTTTATGGCTGGCGTCATTGAGGAAATGAGCGCAAGGTGTGAAACCATCAAGTAAGACGTAAATCCAGAGAAACACTCACACAGCTTGCAGCTCATGCTCTATTCAGTCTTCTTCAACCACTGAAGTGAACACAAACTGGACACACCTACCACATGAACCAGTTTTTCCTAGTCTGACCTACATCAGCAGTACAAACAGCCTGTGTATGTACGTGAAGTGAAGGCGTTTTCTGTTTTAGGAAGAAACCACCGTCAGAACATGGAACAACCAATCTATACACCCCCTCTTTGTTTTGCATGTCATTAATATGTTTTTTCAAGAATTTGTGTTGCAGAATAGAAAAATGTGGCCAGAATGAAAACATCACACCTTAACATGACTAACGTCATGGCTGACTGAGCATACAGAGCTGCTAATGTCTAAAAGAACAGCAGCACAACAGGGAAACCGGCAGTAATTTCACTTTTCATTCACCTGTCAAAGAAAAAGGTAGCCTAAAAAACTGTCTCAACAGAAGGCTTCTGCAGCAGCACACTTTGACTGTCAAAAACTACAAAGTACATTTATCTTGTTTCTCCTGCAGAGCAAGTCTGAAGTACTATTACCTATGAGTGTTACCTATGATCTACTTAACGACGTCCTTCATGACAAGAATAATCATGTTGTCATAGTAAATAAGCAAAGCAAGACATGTGTTCACAACATCTAAAGACATGCTTTCTGTTTAGGGTTTAAAGTCAGTAAAACAGTAGGAAAAAATCCATAGGAAGTGTACGTTTGGAGTGAAGTTGTTAATTTTGTGTTTGATTTATAATTTTAAGATTTACATTCATAGCTTAACTTTTTCTTTCCTCAGAAATGACTGCGTGTAACTGCATCTTGTGCCACTTGCTGTGTATTCCTCTGCATATTCGTGTTTGTTTGTTTGTAGTATTTTACAACAATAAAAATCTTTCACGATGACAAACCTCAAAATTCAAAGAGTCCAAGCACCTCAGACAGAGGCTACTTTACTGTAATGTATTATTACTGAAAATAACACGAACTAGCAAAAGATGTTAAGAAGTAATAGTGCACCCTCTAGTGTTCAACAAAAATATACTAACAAGTAATAATTTCAGTTCAGTTTTAGTCAAGAATCACTATCTCTATCACAGCCCTTTTTCTTTACCAACAATAGAATAATAGCTATTCTGTCTGCTGACTGATAAACCTGCAGCTTTCTCGATGTAAAGAACAATGCTGCAGTATCTGGGTATGTCTTTCCTTGACAAAACATACGCAACAATAAACAGTCTAGCTTTTGTGCAAAATGTTCTAACTTACCTCCCAATTGGGAAATGTTTGAGTTACATTAACAGGAAGTTATAATGGGATAATGGTTATTATATTATAGCAACTTACAAATGTATACAATCTATAAAGTAGATGATAAAACAAAAAGAAGATTAGCAATAATATGGCCTCTAGACCTTTTGCACTTCATAAATGAAAGTCAGTTTTCTAGGCTCGTAAATGCCAGGAGACAACAAACAGATATGATGACAAGATCATTTCATTCTAAATATTAAAAGATTTTTGGTTTACATGGTGTTGAAAATGAAGCGTTTTTCAAGGAGTATATTCAAATTAACGTATGTTCCTTACATTGAAAACACAACATAAAATTAAGCATTTCCAAAGATCAACATTTTGTTTGAACCCAGAATATAAAACTACAACTTAGTCTGTCCTTGTATCCAAAAATGTGGAAAACAAAGACCAAAAACTCTGCTAATGAATAAACCTTTATCAGCTGTCATTAATTCTATATAAACGTTTGTCAAGTCTGAAAACAAACTGAGCCAATGACAAGTTGTCTGAAGTTCAAATCAAATCAACTACAAATTGTGAAACTGTCCCAGGTCTGTTTCATGAGAATATGAGAATGTGGAGCAGAGCAGGACTGCCTGGTCTGAGAGACGTCACAGCCGGCACTGAAACTGACACCCTCCGGTGGAGACAGAAGGCTGTTTCCATGGTGAGACACATTTAGATTTGCACAGGCAGAGCAGAACATGATGAATAATTGATAGATATCAGGCCCTAATGTTAGCACTAACCAGCTGAAGGTAAAGTTCAGCTATGCTCATGGACTACAGAATAGCACCCTAATGCAACAAGTAGACAAACACACTGATGCTGGATACAGACGAGTAATACGAAACCTACTTCACGTGAAGCTACTGTACAGAGAGCTATTTAATGCTAAGAGAAAGGACTTTGCATAATGACAACTTGATACAACATGCGATCAACCTTTTACAACAGGTCAGACGTGCCACACGACTCCTGATCTTTTTTTCACCCAACCATCGCCACATTTCACATATATAACTTCACATAACAGGCAGGGGAAAAAACAGACAAAAAGCCAACTCCAGAGTGAATTATTGAATGGGTCACCTGTTCTCTACACAGTTCTGAGTCTGGGTTGGGTCAAAGCACATAAGGACCATACAAGGGCTGCAAACAAGTCTGCACCTGTTCCCTGCTCTGCCTATTATCAACCTGTGGAGGGAGGGGCTTCACACTGAACACATAAGGCCACTGTGGCCTCTGAAAAAAGGAGTCCTGCTGAGGTGAACACCATGCATATCTAGTTACAGCGCGGTGATAATGTTCTTATGCATTGTGCATCGATAGGATTGCCCCGCATTTGGGGAAAAAAATCACTTATTTATTGCTCCTGATGGATATTTGAGCATGTCAGCATGGTAGCGGTGACGGCAGCAACATTGGGTTAAAGATAACCTTAAGTATTCGACATCTAACCTTGGTGTTCAACAGAATATTAAAAAACTTGATAGATGCATGTTCATTATCCATTTAGTTTTTTTTTTTGGCGGGGGTGGGGGTCACATCAGCATGCACAAAAACCGTGCGGAGTATGAGTTTCCCTGGAGTGACAATACTGTCAAGTCAGTGCAAGTCAGTGTTATTTATGGAACGCTTCTGCACAAACAAGTCTGCTCTGTTTGTTTTGCAGAAATGGTACCAAACTAAATAACTGTGTCATCTAAAGCTGCGAGTCCTCATTTATACATTTGCAGTTCGGTGCGTGACAATCTCCTCGTGCAAATAACTCTCACGCTGTGACATTTTTGTGATGAGAGATCTGCAGCGACAGACAGTTCTTCAGACGTCTGACGGACTAATGTAATAAAGGCAAGGAAGGGCGCTGCTTGATCTTTATGTGTGTCATGCTATTCTAAAGAGCAGAGAGGTTTTTAGTTTAACGCACAGTTCATCCTAATGGAAAGGAGACTGGAAAATCTTAATTGTGTAAAGGGCCTTAACTGTATTTGCATTACTGTCAAACTGTAACCGCTGTGTTATACAGTATTACCACTTAGTAAGGTGCACTACTGCAAAATATTGTTCTAACAACAGAAATAAGAAAACTAAGCAGCATCCAAACATCCATCAAGGGTCGCCAAGGGCCCGAAGTCTATCCCAGCATGCATCAGGCTAGAGGGTGCATCCTGGGCAAGTAGTCTATTAAACAATAAGTTATAGACAAACAGATTCTCACTCACACATATTGACATGATGGGGGGGGAGTCCCAAATTTGGACACCTGGACAAAACACACAGAACAGGCTCCTACTGTCTGCTGATTCTCACAGTTTCACGTCTTCTTCTTCCAGCTGACGGAATCAGGATTTGACCATTTAAGGAGGCTGCTGACAAACAACATTGTCCTCCCAACGCAGCACGTCGCCCTCTGCAGTGTCGGACCTTTACAGATGTTCAGCTAAAACAGAGGTTTAATGCAGCAAACACGTCCTGACCTCACTATAACTATAACTTCCGCTTTTAAACAGCACGTTTCCCACAGATGGACTATTGAATAAAGGTGAACGGATGCGGTGTTTTCTGTTATAAAAAAAAAAACGGCACAACAACACCCCCCCCCCCTCAGTGTTACAACTTATCTCCAATAAAGACTCCTTATAGATCAGCGTATTTTTTACACAGCCCCTCAAACACGATCGAACCAGATTGAACTCCGAGAACTTACAGCCTCCACACTCTGACGTCAAGGACTCAAACGTCCCATGTCGCCGAAAAGCCACAGAGAGAAAAGTAACACCAAGTTAGGTTCACGGTTTTCTTCCTGCGCGGAGAGTTGAAAAGGCAACAAGTTCAGGGGACATGGAAAGGTGATAAATACCTCCGACTGCAGCAGGCGCGGTCACTTTGCTGCCTCCATCTCCACTTGTGAAGCGGGTCCACGTTTCTGCCTCCAGGCGATCCACTTGTCCGGATGCACTCCTCCTCCTCCTCCTCCTCCTCCTCCTCCCTCCATCAGCTCTGCAGGAACAGGCTCCGCCCGCAGCCGCCAGCCTGCTCATTGTCCTCCTGAATAATGAAGAACATGCAGAGCCGTGGCCTGCTTCAGTCTGCAGGGCGACCTGGCTCTGGGCCTCGGCAGCCGGCTTTCAAACACACCTGCTGCCGCCCCGCGGTCAGTTCTGCAGGAGCACAGAGCATCGCAGCAGAGGACAGAGCAGCAATGCACCGGGTTCAAAAATGTCATGGGAGTATTGTAAATGTCACCATGGTGACAGATAGTCAAATGGAACAAAAATGCATGTGAGGTGTTTTTAAAATGTATATTAAGTCCTGGAAGTGGATCGCAAACCTTTTCCAGCTGCTTTGTGTTTCTGTGTGAACAGCTAATTGCTATTTCTTAAAATGCATTTCACAATTTGTGTATTTATTTAATGTTTTTTTTTATTGAACATTTTTATAGGGAACGGTACATAACGCACACCACTGCATTTATAGCATAGGTTTGTTTTCCATGCTTGTCCCTATGTGGGACCTCAGCAGGCAAAAACAAAAATGTGAAAATGTAAATTCAATACAAAACACGAACAATGTTGCAATGAAGATACGATAAAAGCTCATAAACACCTGATCATTCATGACCCTCTTTAAAAACAGTTTCAGAATTATCTAGTTTGTCCACATACTGAGTTATATTTGAATATATAGTATAAATATACTGGGCATATTACTCTATACGCATAACTTGCATACATTGAGATGTTGGCTAATAGACCTCCTGGTTTGTGGACCTATGTACCATTTAAACACACTTTCTTTCCTTCAACACATTTGCTTTATGGTTGCATAACAAAGAAATAAAAACGTAACATGAAATAAGAAAATAATCTTGGTGACAGTATTCAGGGAATTTGCTCCACCATAGCTTTGCCTCCAACCATACAATATGGAAGAGTTACTATTACTACAAATGCAATATGGGTTAACACACACACACAGTAGGATGTGTATTCCATTGATGTGTACAGTTGGTGGGACTTTGAACTTTCAGTGAGATTAATTTAATGAGGATCCAGCAGATGGCGTCAAAGAACTTGATAAGAGTGGAAACAGCTTTGAAGAAGAGGCTGTGAAGAGTAGAACTACTGACATGTACAGTGTGTTTGGAAGGGAACGACTTTCAAATGGAAATATAAGCGCACATTATCACAGTTTGACAAAGCCGGTTTTAAGTTTACAATGACACTTCAAATTCACCACACTTCTTGAGAAAATACCATCCACAAATATCGCTCGCATGGTTAGAGTCAGAAGTTAAGACGTAGGGTCTCTGTGTTGTCATCAGCTGTTGTTGATGAGAGCAGACATCACTGTTTTAGCACTCAGGGAGAGCATGCTCCTGATCCAAGATGATAGCATGCCCAAGAGCTCTGTCCAGACCACAACGACAAAATTGCTTTGTCAACTGTATACACACACTAGGGCTTGTCACGATGACAGCAGAGCTCTACAGTGCAGGTGAGTTATAGAGCACCGGGTGCACTATGAAACAAAACAGAAAAAAAACACGTGTGCGTGTTAAGAACCAGCATGTATGCAACTTGAATTAAAAGTAGCAGTGATGCAATGCAATATGATTTTATAATTAAGCTTTAGGAAGTGTTTTTTCTTCTAAACTAAGCCTGGTTTTCTTGGCTGCGACATATTGGCTGGTGATAATTCTGTCAGGCTAACCATCAATGAAATAACACATCAGTGCCACGGCACAACAGAGAGACAGAACTCAAACAGTCGCACAGCTCAGCGTTGCAGTTCTGAGCCGATCCAAGTGCCACTTTCTGGTTTCTTCAAGGAATAGAGAAAACCCAGGATAAAGGAGGATGTGGATGATTGTCACAGCACAGCTGCTTGATGTATATGCAGGTAGTTTTCAGCTCAGATGAAAGTCTACAAACCAATTATATAGCGATTCCATAAGGCACTTGTGAAAGCCATGACCCACACAGACATGCAGAAAATCACATTAGCCACATCTTCTTCAAAGTAAGTCCTCTTTTACTTTCCACTTAGGGGGGGGTGTAGGTTCAATGCCATTTTAACATTTTCCAGGGGTATTATTGTGCCGGCTGATATTCCAGCAGAAACTCCATATTGGGATTTATTTTTTTTCCTTGCAGTAATATAAATGTTTTCAGCCTGGAACCTGCCCCACACAGCTGAAAGTTCAAGGCATTATGACCCCCTAATTCATGCTCTGACTCTTTTAATGGAGAATATGGGTCTGCCTTTGAAACCTTTGAGCAACAGCACAAGAGATCAGTCCACCACAGAGAGGCGGCCTCAGAGGGAGAAGCCACTGAAGCGGCAGGGTCAGGAGTGTGGATCAAAGCTCTCATGTCTTGCAGGGATGCTTTGACTGCGTGGATAAGGGGATGTGCTGCACAATTCCACAAACAATATTGATGAGACCACGGAAGAGCTGTGTGGCTTCAGTGAGCTAGTATTTGAACAAGGACACATGGTGACATGTTGGTGCCAAAGTCCTATAATGGATGTGTGCTGTTGAATTAGATGGATGATGTGTCAGGTTTGTCTGTATTTTAGGATGATGATTTGAATTCAACCAGCAGTTATAAAGCTGCACATAGCTTAGTCTCATAATTTTAATTACCAGCAACAGTGAGTAACAAAGAAACACCGCTACCATTGTTCAGATGATTGGAGTGAACTCAGGTATTTGTAATTCTTGCCGAGGAGAAATTTGGCACAATTAGCAGTGGTTTCTCGGAGAGAAGCTTGAAAGCAGCAGGTTATGTTGTTAATGGAGAGGAGGAAAATTAGAAATGAGGTGAAAGTGTATATGTATAAAGATTAAACACAAACTTCACGGCTACTTGGAAAATGTATGTCCGGCTTTTATATGTCTGGTTTTCAGACAGGCAGGAAGTGAATGAGAGACAATAGGATTTGCATACAGGGTCGTAAAGACGCCACCTTACACCACTGATGTTTTTACACAAACATCTTAAAAGCTAAACACTTAAGGAAACCTTTCAATCACTGATTTTTGAACCGTCTCCAAAGACTCACTTGGCAAGCTGACAGCTCCAAATGGCAGCAAGAAGCAACTGTTTATACCCAGAATTCATGTATCATCAGTAAACTGCACACAGCACGCTCATGTTTACTAACCCAGGCTCTAACCCATCGCTTTATGCCAAAGGACATAAAAGGGATGAAAGAGGCAAAAGATCTAATGAGACCAACCTTGGTTGAATGTAGCAGTCACTTGCTTGCTGTTTGTATTTTGCTTTTGTGTGTGGTTCTTTTGTTCAGGGTCACACTTAGCAGGGGTGGGATGCTCTTCTCCACTGCAGCCCCATTATTTTATCCGTGCTGCTAAAACAGGTGTATTTTCCCATTAATATCTTGCCCAGTGTGGCGTTACAGCTATTCTGCCACCCTCGTTATGGGCTCTAATGCCACCACAACAAAGGCACGTTTCTTGTGCATCTCAAGACTATTTGCACATGAGCAGAGACGATCAATGCAAAAATAGTGAAATTGCAATGCATTCTGTAGATGCAACCAAAACTCAAACCCAGTATTACTTGCCCCCCACGTTAATGCATTCTCCTTCACACCAGTGGTCAAATTCATCTGCAGTGATGGGACTGAAATGTGATATTAAAAGATTATATTATTATTGAAGATTATTTTATTCAGATAGACCAGTTACAACTGCCTTACGCGCAAATCAGGAGCTGGCAGCTTCAGCCACAGTCATGATATCCTTTTATGCGCAGCTAGCCACTTGGCACACCGTGCACGGCACACTGCAGCCCCCAATGCTCTGCACAGCTAAGAGGACTTTAATGGGTTTTTGTTTCCACTTTAGGTTTAGGAACAAAACCAACTGCCTCTTGCTGGTCAGGACATCAGTGGGGTCACACCTGTCTCGTTTGAGTGCATTTTGCGCGGTCAGCGATTCACACACGACACTGTAGCCTCGTGGTGACTTGCAAGGGACTTGTAGCTTTACACCCCGATCGTTAGCTTTCAAGGACTGGTGATGTGTACTTGTCACAGACAGTTGCGGGCAAGGCTTAAAAAAAGTCAAGTCCATGACTTTAAGTGCATATAAACTGTTATTAATAATAAGCTGTGAATTGTGCCTGCATCTCTATGTTTTGCAACGAGGCTATGTCATTGTGTAGTCTTCTAGAGATGAATACATTGCTTTCATATCAGTAAACATATGATGGATCTGTTCAATTTACATGTTTTCCATCGGTGGCTACTTTGGACATTGTCATTTTTTATTATGAATGGATGAGGCAGTGTTGTCAAACTGTTAAAGTAATGCGATTTAGATGAGTGATTACAAACATTGTAAAAAGAAATCAGTCACTTAACTGTAAACTTTAAAGATGATTGAGTGTTGCTGCCTCACTGCTCATATCATTACTTTTAATAAATATAATGACCTATACATCTCTACGTCCGATTCTGGCTTAGTCAGATGCAATAAATTTGTGATTATTACATTTGATCTTTTTTGACCTTGATGTGTTTGTTGTTGTTATGATGGCTCTGTAATTCTTACTGACAGCTCCACATGTGAGGCAGCGGAAAGGAATTGCATTATACTAAAGTAATATGCCTTTATAGAGAGAATAAACATGGATATGAAAGCTGGAACGTCTGCGTGTGCATGAACAGCATCAGTTTCATTGTTAGGACTCTATGGGGAAGCAGAGGTGAGTACTGCGTATCATTTTCCTGAAGCTGATGCTCCAATTCATCACCCCCTCTCTGTCTGGTTTCAATCTGTCCTCTACCTGCTAATCTCCCCCAGGAAGGGTAGAAGTCCTGGGCCTGGCACAAAAGCACGCAGGAAGGCTGCTTGTTGATCTTTGATTTGATCAACAATCTGCTTCCCTGTAAAAGTAACACAACACAAGGTGACACAGCTTCAAGTTACGAGGATGTTGCAAGAAACACCATTCAAAATTACAAGATAAAAAGAGCATGCCCAGATGGGTCTATAAAATCATTTTGGATGGAGCTTTTTCTGGGGCATGGTGTAGCTCACAGTAACTACGATGCAGCCGCAGAAGCTGACGATGCAAACAGGTCATTGAATCTGCCAGGACACACATATAACTCTCAAACTACAGGATGATCAAAACAGAGTCAAAACATTTTAATAAATGTCCTTAGACAATATTAACAGCCATAATGCGTGACAGATAAGGCTGTGATAATATTAAAATTAATCTCTAATCCTACTTTTCACTCCATTGATTGACAGGCTGAAACAGAACAAACATCTGTCTAATATGGCAATATCTGTATGTTTTGCTGCTGGCAAGCTCCTCTCTGCATGTTTTTTAGAGTAAGGTGTGGAATTTGTCCTCTGGCCGTCTCCTAATCTGATTAGAGTCTACGGATACAAAGGATGAAGGGCAGTGAGATCAAATCATTAACTGCAGGAATATATATCACCCTTTTGTGTTTTACATCAATTTGCCTCACATAACCAGATTGGACAACTTCAATCAGAGCCTCTATCTGTGACTATAAATCTCTTACAGATGCCAAGTTGAAACTAATAATATTAAGAGAGACATTTACTCACACAGAGTACACTTGCAGGGAAGCAAATCCAGACAAATTACACCATATGACAGACAACATTCTCAATGTGCTTATAATGCAGCTATTACTCTTGAACATTATGTGTAATTCCATTTCAGGAAACAAACAGACCAGAAGAATATTTCAGAACTGCATGTATCTTGCAGAGTTAGTCTCATATATCTAACAGTGCAATATCATCTCCCATTAACACAATTAAATGCATTGCTAATTACATCTGTGATGTTTTTAATAATGCTCTAGATAAGTCTCAGCAGACCATGACGCCTTTCAATCCAGGGGTGACTGCAATACAATAAAAATCCATTACAACTTTGGCAAAGCAATCATGTCTGGGTGAGGAGGTTAACACAAGCAATAAGGACATGCTTACTTGCATCTGAACTTTGTTTGCTTTCCCTGTTCTGTTCTGTGTAAAGTGTTCGGTCAAGAATGGTGTAAGAGTGTTAGCCATGCTAGTGGCTGTAGGGATGTCAGTCTGTCACTTGAGCCACCACTTTCGTTCAGAATGAAATATCTCAACAACTATTCACCAGAGTGTCATGAAATTTGGTACAGACATTCACGGTGCCCAGAGGGAAAATCCTACTGACTTTGATGATCCCTTGACTTTTCCTCTTGACATATATGGTTTTTGTTAAAATGTCAACAACAACAACTGGATGGATTGCTGTGAGCTTTGGTACACACTACAACACAACTTCAGCTGTACTTTACGTTGTGTTCTTGCTTACAAAGTAAACTGGGATGATGAACATGGTAAACATTATACCTGCCAACCATCAGCATGGTGAGCTCATTGGCAAAATGAAAATAGGTTTTTGTGTCGCTTTCTCTTCTTGTCCATCTGATATTCTTCTTTCAGCGCAATGCATGATGGTACATAGTGCTTGATTAGTAACCATTGGTTGTACACTACTGTTCACAATGCATTGTGGGATACTCTGAGTCCACTATATCTAGGGTATAATAATTCTCACTATACATTCGGACAGCTCTACAGCATGGTGAACTCACTATACATATAGGACTTCAGTATGTAGTGAATGATTTCGGACACAGCCTTAGTTTTGTTTTACAAAAGTATTTCCAAGTACCTGGATTCATACACTACTAACACAGCTTTGACTTGAAGCAGGCAAGTAAACTGAACTGAGAGTGATAATAGAGCACAGTGAGACTACTGCATAAAACAAAAGTACAGACGGTGTTTAGCTGGCTCCCTTCAAAGTCCCTGGGCAGAGAGGACAGATGAAACAACAGAGCTTCATTCTTCTTGTCACGCTTGATTACATCTTTTTTTTTGTACTAATCTGTTGAAAATTTCTGAACTCTGGCTTCACTGCTGCTGCATGAATTTGCACCATGAGACCTGACTTTCACGAGGCCAGAGCAATAACAAAGGAGGCAATAAAGATAATGGAACACTGACAGTTATTTAAGTGATATTAATGACCATTGGGACACATTACTGTAGAAATACTGGATTAATATAAGAAGATTTAAATTGAGTGACAGAACAAATTCATCCCCGAGCGTCCTGAGTTATGTCAACACAGACAAGGGACATAACCTGTGTGTGTGTATGTGTCTGTCATCTCTGTTTTTCGTACCAACATGTTGGCCGTCTGCCTGAAGAAGAATTATGCCACAGTCACATCCACAGCAACCATTGACAGTTTCATTGCTTTGATTCCAATTTCATCCACGCTTGAGTATTCACCATAATTACTCTTTCACATTCTTCATGTGGTGACACTGGAGATGCAAACACTCAAGGGAAATAATGCATTCACTCCAAACAATTTCAACCACTTGTTTCTGTCACTGACATTGATGATTGTGTTCTCTCGAAATACAAAGAAGGCTGAAAACTGACCTGGTCTCAAAAATCTAGAACGGGATTAGCATCTCTGTCCGAGTTTCACACTGCAGCTGCTGAATAGCAAACCCCTTTGAAAAGAAACTCACTAGGTGCTTGATCTTATTGCATTCATACTGTAGAGGCACACTTCCACACTTCCACACTTCCATCTATTGCATGTTTCTACATGATGAGGGAATGAATAAATCAGAAACCCCTAATTCAGAGTCATGATGGCAGTTGCTGCTTTTAGTATAGTTATCAGATGGGTAGCAATTTGAGGCTATTTTAATCAACCGCTGACCCTACAAACCAATGCACAATTTCCTATGTATACTTGTACTGCTAGTTTAGTTCAGCTGAGAGGGCACCGGTAGATCAGC
Source organism: Gadopsis marmoratus (assembly GCA_036023855.1). Lineage (NCBI taxonomy): Eukaryota > Metazoa > Chordata > Actinopteri > Centrarchiformes > Percichthyidae > Gadopsis > Gadopsis marmoratus. The sequence continues at coordinate 16,108 of JAVQJF010036292.1, forward strand.
AATTAAGGTTTTCCCTTTGTTATGCCTCGTGTTTGTTCAGCGTTCTTTGAGAAGATACTGTTTGGATCTGGTCTTATACAGTCTCTGCGTGATATTTTCAGTACAAGATTTTTGTGGGTTAATTCCCACTTGTGCTACCTATGCTGACAAAAAGGTTTGGATAAAAGAGGCCACAAATGTACATATATTAAAAACATTAGTGTAAATTTATCTATACTTCAATATGAAACTTTGCTTCACCACACCTTACTGCACCTTTCCCATAAATCTAAGCAGACGATAAGATCAGGTAAGATGATGGTGATATGAGGAGGACCAGACTAGCCAGGAAAACTAGATCAAGTGCGCATGAAAGAAATTGCTATTCAGTTGTAGCAGCCATGCTGCTTGATATTTGCCAACAGCTGTCAACATACAGAGCAGGAGAGGGACTATTCATTAGGTTTGCTTCCTTTCTCTGTATGGTGCCACAATCACAGCGCAGATTCACAAATTAACAACTGCTTAAAGAGTGTAGCCTGATGAGCTTTGTGAAAAGCCAAAATGCACAAGAAAGACAATGAACCAACAGCAAACATGAACAACAACAACAACAACAACAACAACCCAATCCTAGTTGCAGGTCACAGCCAAACACAATTAGCAGTGTTTTTAGATTTTATTTTTGGGATTCTTCCTTGGTACTCTGGTAGCTCATGTTTAATTCTGTACTTCATCAAAATGCATGTTGCACCTTGATTCAAAACTGCTCTCCCCTCTTCCACCACACCACATTATTCTGGCTGAAGGGCTACAGGTCATAGGTTCAAGGTATTGTTATTCATCTGGTCCAACAGACTCACAAATGTCAGTAAGTTATTCTCATGTTCTACCGTCTTGTATTCGTTTGCATTTCGTTATGTGTATATTGTGTACTATCAGCAAAGCTAATGTCATTAGTTTCCAGTGGGAAAATGTTTGCATGATGAAGATTATTAAAATTTTAAGTTGTTCAGCTTGTGAGTGGACAAAGGAGATAAAGGCAGAAGTGTTTGCTTACTCTATCACATGTCTACATGTACTCCTCTGCTGATTGATTTAATTCTGCGTATCTAAAAACCCCAGCAACAACATGCCACAAGAGGATTATGAGCTTTTCTGAAATGATTCCAAATGTATTTTTCACCTCCAACATGAAAGTCAAAAAGTGTTGAATGAAATTAGGAAAGAGAGACAGAGAAAGTAATACTTATGGTTATCATTAAAGCCTACATTAATTTACACAGATATAAAGTGACCTTTATGACTTATGATTGAAAATTATTATGAAAATATTTAGACACGGATCCATCACTGATTCTTGTTCTGTTACTGGTGCAGAACCTAAAACACATCATCCTCTAACAGCACACATTGTCGTCAGTGTGGACGAAGTTCTGTAATAATACTGCCATTAGGTGATGTCACCTAAACACAGGAAATGCTGAATCTAACCCTATGAGAAAAACACAAAACATCCATTAAACGACAGTGAATGAGTTCTCTGCACTGTGAATTTACCAAATCATTTTTGTCATCGTCACCTTACTAATGAGTCAAAGGAAGGTTTGGTTCACTTTGCATCATGTTACATGCTAATACAGAAATACTGTGAGTGAGACATTCAAATAGCTGCCCTCCAAAACTGTAAAAAGAACTGGTGCAGCATTTCCAGACTTTTCTTTGAATGTCGGAGACTATAGCAGCGGCTTATGGAGCTTATGCTGCTCCCACACAGCTCAAAATAATTACATTTCATGTGGAGATGAAAGTTAACAGGTGGCCATTTTTCTCCGCTTTCTGTGTCTCAAAGATAAATGAGGGTTAACATGTGTGGGAGGAATTCTGACTAGTTTCATCACACCATGTTGTTTCATTGCTGTTACAGTATGAAGGCACCCGCATACTAAGCTGTTTCACCCTCTTTTTTTTTTCTGGGTTTTTGAATAACTATGCTGATTGCTCACCATCATCACAATGGTGGTATCTTGCTTGCGCCATTTGAAAGCAAACCAGTGAACAGTATCATTCTAGTATACTACTCAAATATAACACGTGCCTCAGTCAAGAACAGTGGCCTCAAAATTGGAGTTGCTCCCCAGGTGCTGCTCACTGCTCCAGAAAAGTTAGGTTAGGTCAAATTCAGAGGACAAGTGTATCCAAGGGCATTAATAAAAGTACCAATGTTGTCACAGAGCCACACCGTGCCTACACCATAAAGTAATTTAAGTGCACTGTCTGTGCAGTGTACATTTATGTAACAGACATACACACGTTATAGTCCCGAGGCTGTGGTAAGAGAAGACAGAAAATACATGTTACTGGTAGAGTTGCGAAATCAGACTGCGCACATTTTCCTCTATGACAGTAATACAAAACTCTCCCCTAATCCTGTTGCTGCGTCCCACCTCCAGACGTGCAGATCCTACAGTGTCAGGAACTAGAGGTGAAGGCTCACATAATCAAGTGCTCCCACTCCTTTCTGACTTAACAAACTAAGCTTGTTAAAGTTAATACTTTCCCTGAGCCCATGACTATCAACAGAGCTGCTGTCAGCCTCTCCTCCCATCCTTGTTACTTTTTACACTAACGCCTGTAAAGAACAAGCCTCAGGTTCTCTACTGCATACGCCTGATTGATGGCCGTTTCTTCTCAGAAAAATGTCAATTGAGCACCAATCATCATGTACAAACAGAACACATAATATCTTCTGTGGCTTTGGATGAAGTTTTCTGAAGTCTGAAAAAATAACTGACGACGTAATCAGGGTCTTTTTGGGGGGTTAGGCTTGAGACTTTAGATATTTGACAGAAAACCTGCATTACAAACTGGAACATGGGACACGCTTGTTGTCCCACCAACAAAACATCACATTTTAGTGTCCCCTGGAAACAGTGTTGTCGTCTGTGCTACTTAATTTTGGTCTTACCTTTACTTATATAAATATAAGTAATATAATACACTTGGTATATTGTTAAATCAATAGTTTTCAAGATGATCACAAAAAACAAACAAACAAAACAAACATATACTATATATAAGTATATATATCAGTAGACCCCAGTCACATCTTGGACAGCTAATATCATCTCTCCCCATCAGGCAGATGATACAGTGTCCCATGCTGCAGTCTGAACAGATACAAGGAGTCTGTTGTTCCCCTGCCAATAAAACTGATTAACTCAGAATGATAGTCTGCGTCTCCACCGCACAGACACACACTGCCTCACATTCCTATTCTGTCCTTCCTTTCCTTAGTTCCTATTATTTATTTATGGTGACTGGTTATGTAGTAATTGGACAGGATTTTTTTCTTGTCTGTCATTAATTGCCGTTTTTGTATGATATATTGTGTTTTTCTCCTGCACTGCTGTTTGTAATGTTTTCGTGCCCTTGCTGCTGTGACGTCCATGTCCAAGACAAATTTCCCTGCAAGGGCAATAAAGTTTATTTGATTTAATCTAATCGTCTCTTGGAATAAGCAGCTGGCGGAGTATTCAGAAATATTTGAATCGTTATCAGTAGCCGGACACCATGACAGCATACTATTTATTTTAGTATTGAACTAGCTATAAAACCAATCTTGTGTAACCAGTGGTTAAGAGCTGCTAGCATTTTGACTTTCAACACTTGTCCTTGTCCTGGCTTTAACTGCATCCCGCCCACTTACCGACACATCTACATGAATTTAACACCTTCTGTATTATCCACTGTGCCTTTTTTAAGAGACCCTTCTCAAGCTCACTATTCTAATTTGACACTGAGTTTATTCTGAGGGGCTAAATTGTGCAGGCACAATCACATTACCTTGATTACCCTTATAGGACACAGATGAATTATACATATACCTGAAAATAATTAATTCGCCATCCTTGCCAACATTCATCATCATGATTTTCTTAATCCAAATAGACAAGCAAAGAGATGACTCCTGCTGAGTAACACCTTTGAATGCATAATGATCAAAATAAGTAGAACTTAATTTTATTGCACAGTATCAGTTAAATTTTCCCCTGGGCAAATTAAGATTTTAGACACCTCTAAGGACTTCTGTGTCTGCATCTGTATCAAACTGTTAACTTACAAGCAATGTGAAACACTGGGTTCATCAAACACCGCCTGGCTAATTTCTGGCCTCTGTGTGTGTGACAGAGAGATGAGAGTGCAATTGTCAGATGAGTTATGGATGAATATGTTTGCACTGTCAACTTGATCACATTTAAAAAGGAAAACAAGATACTACTAGGTTACAGGTTGCAGAGCTTTGAGCTAAATGCTAACGTCAGCATGCTAACATGGTGATGTTCAACAGGTAGTGTGTTTAACATGTTCTCCTCATAGTTTTGCAGGGGTCAGGGGATCCTCAAAGACATTTGTACAAAATTAAATGTCAATTCATCCAATAACGTTAGATCTGAAGATGTTTCAGAGTGCAGACAACACTAAAAGTGGTGCACGGAGGTTGCCATGCCTACAGAGCCACGTCTAAAATTCTACAACAGAAATACAATCATTATATTGTACAGTACATGGTTCATTGTTACCTAGTGAGATCACATACACTAACTGGGGAGAGTTAAATTAAATTAAGTTTCTGTAGCTCAAGTCTTATAATTGTTTTGCTAAAGAGATGTTTGCAGTCACCGTTGCTCCCCTGGCGAGATGGAAAACTGAGTGACGGTAAAAGCCTCCGCTGAGGTGACGGTGGCAGAGATTTGAGATGGCGCTGGCTGCGGCAGCTCTTCTCATCCACTCCATCGTGGAGGCCCTGCTGATCACAGTGAATCCTCCGAGGAGAACCACTCATGTTCAAACAGCCCCAACTGAAAACTCCCTCCAGCTTCTCTCCAGCCAGGACTCTCCACAACTCACACATGCTTTGTTTCAGACAAAGCTGTATAATATAATATCTGTAGTTACAAATACAGTCATTGAAATATTATGAGAACCTGACATTTCTGTATAGTTTTACTTTAATAGTTAATCTTTAATTAACTGCTTCAAAGGGAGGAATAAAGGTAAATAGGTGCAATTGTGTGTAGTTTTTCAATGCTTTCAGTGTACAAAATTTAATTCACCTCCATTTTATTGGGGTAGAGGCAGATATCTAAACACATGGGCATACAAAACTGAAACTGTGCATGACAGCTAGAAGGAAGTGAGGAGTTTTTTGGTCATTTGATTGAATCAACCCTTTAAAGCTTACACAAAAAGATCAACAGAGGATAAGTAACGTCAAGTTAAGCCTTGCAGAGCCAAAAGAAATGTAGCCTCTTCTCCACAGTTCGACTGATTCTCGTACAGCTTTTGATCGTGAGCAAATAATAAATAACAAACCACTAACTGGATGAAATGTGTGAATTATGATGATGGACAAAAGGCAAAAAAACTGAAACAGAGCAATATTATGGCAAAAATGACTGGAATTAGGTAGTGTAGGCATCTGTGATGTTTTTTGAAGCACATGATGCAAAATCCCTTCAGTGACTTAAATGACCATCAAAGGCCTATTCATGACTGCGAAGCTGATGTTTTAAGCAAGGTTTGGACGTGACTGTGATGCTCTTACCCCTGAACACTGCAGTCTGTTTCTGTGAAAATGTAAATTTTTCCTGCAGGGGAGTTTACAGTTCAAAGTTGTATATGATGGGTTTTTGTAAGCACGATTCCATACCTTTAGGCCAACAAATAAAAAGATTCTTTTAAATTGACTGAGAAATGACATTGGACTGTCAGGTACTGTTTTCAACTGGTTTTCCTCTTATCTTTCTGGCAGAGAGTTATTTGTTGCAATAGATGATAAGTTCTTTAATAATATATATAGCTCTGGAAAAAATTAAAAGACCACTCCAAATGTTCCAAATGTTCCAAAGTTCATTGTACTCAACCACATACCTATAAATAGTAAAACCAGAGAACTGATCATTTTGCGGTGGTTTCTTTTTTTTCCAGAGCTGTTTTATTCTTCAAAATTAAACTTACCCCAAACCAACAAGCAAGAAACCTTGGTGTGGTCTTTGACTCAGAGCTAAACATTATCTCATATGGGGTTTGTGACCAAATCTGCTTTTTATCACCTTAAAAATATTGCTAAAGTGCGGCCATTTCTCTCATGTCTCTGACACAGAGACTAATGCACGCTTCTATATCAAACAGGCTGGACTACTGTAATGCTCTTCTATCTGGTCTACCTAAAAAAGTATAAGTCAGTTGCAGCTGATTCAGAACTCTGCACCCCGAGTGCTGACCAGGACCAGAAGGACAGAACACATTACACCTGTTTTAAAGTCCTAAGATTGGCTGCCTGTCAGTTTCTGTATTGATTTTAATATTATTTGAATTGTTTTTAAAGCACTTCATGGTCGTGCACCAGCATGTATGTCTGACTACACTTACGGTGTATGAACCAGTACGGCCCCTCGGGTCCTCTGAGTTGTTCCAAAGTGCAGGACTGAAACCTCTGGTGAGGCAGCTTTTAGCCTTTATGCTACCGGAGGATCTCAGGGCAGCTGGAAGTGTGGACATTTTTAATAGTAAACTTAAAATCTACCTCTTCAGGCTGATTTTTGATTAAGAATGTTTTATAGATATTATTTTATTTTAATCAACTACTTTTACGTATTTATGTGGTAAAATCTTTTTCCAAGTTATTTTCTGTTATTTTATTATGATTAATTTATTGATTTATTTTTCATTTATATTTTATTTATTTTTTGTCCTTTTCATGTATCTAGTTTTTAGTCTAGTTTTATTACATTTTCATATTCTTAAACGTTTTGCTTGTTTGTTTCTGTTGTTTTTATGGTCTACACATGTTGTATCTCATTATTTTATCTGTGAAGCACTTTGAACTGCACTTTTCTGTATGAAAGGTGCTGTACAAATAAAGTTTGATTTGATTTATAGAATGTTTTTTGGAGGACATACAGTGATACACACTCATCTTAGTTCCTTTCATTGTGTTGGACAAGGATTAAAGAATAAAATTCAATGCCAGACAAAGTCGAGACCAACTGGGACATTGTTGCTGACGTGCTAGAATTATTGGCGAAGCAAGCATGTTGTGTGGACCTACTTTGAATTACACAGAGGATTTCCCTGGGTGCAAAGCACCACTCATCACTCCTTGTGTGGGTGAATCCCACTAGGAATTCAACTCGTTTCCAGCAAATAGGTTACAATTCATAGGTGTGTTAGGAGATGTCTACTTGACTCATTGCACTGCTTCAAATGCCTGAGGCTAATAGACTTTTCATGAACTCGAGCCGGTCTAGTCTGCTATTAGGACAGTGTAAATTTAGCACCACAATACTGACAGAATCTGTGAGTAGAGGAACATCTTCTGTATTACAGTGTGCATTTCAGACTGTAATGAGTTTTCCCACATTGTTTAAAGTTTTCATTAGTTCAGTGTAATTAACATGAAGTATTTTTATAATCATGTTTTCTAAAGCTTTTGCGACCATTATGAGGTGGCAGTCAATTCGTTTTTTTTTTTTAAGAATGAAGCATTACAGCTGCAAATTAATTTTTGAAGATCGCAACCAGCCAGGAGAAAGGTCTAATTCTTCTACCAAGGCTCAAGGTCACTGAAAGACTGAAAGCATTATGTATGCCAATTAATTATACGAGACAGTTCATTTTATGAGGATTTAAAAAAAGAGAAAATGAAAAATGTGTATTGATGTTGATAAAAGCCTTTTCTACCTCCTACCTCAGGATATCAGCTAATGTACTATAAAGTATGTCCATGAAATTATGCTCGTTTTTTGTTTCTGTGATGAGCTCAATGTGAACCTTGAGAAACAGATGGTTGTACTGTAATGAGGGTGTTTAGGAGAGTTTAAAGTAAAGGCAAGACATTTATCGCCTGAGCAGCAGTTCAAGCCTTTTAAAGACCACATGTTGGGGACATATTGAGAGTAATTACAAACTTTCAGCATCCTTAACAGAGCTTTAATACTGCCATTTAGCTGCAACAAACAGTCTGTGTTCATACTATAGTTCAACTTTATAATTTATACATTACTGGTTTAAACTAAATCCCATTAATAGGCCTCCAATGAAATAGAAAAGCAAAACATTCTCAAATATTTATACTTTTATGTCAAAATAGAGCACATTGTACAGCATTAGTGATACTTGTTGAACGATACAGCATCTCCCAAAGAGGAAGATTCTCCTTTGTAAGGTTTACATTATTCATATGATATAAATATACACACAGTACATCCACATTTCCAAAATGACAGTAACCTCGACATGCAACTCACTCAGGAAAACACTCAACACATAAAATTCAGTGACGGACACACACTCGCATGGTCCCTCTTAACAACAGTTCAACATCAACAATACAAAAACATTTACATCTGTGAAGGACATTTCCGTTCCATATCTCCATAATACATACACACACACACACACACTCGCTGTACATATATACATATTCATACAGGCTAGTCGTGTGCTTAAAATTATTATAACTCTGTCTTAGCACTCTCATTAAGTCCATCTGAAGCTTTTGCCACCAAGTCATCCTTAAGCCATTTGTTGAAAACAGCAATGGGGTCGATGTTCCAGTGTTTATGGAAAGAGATGGGCACCTGGTGTGCTAAGAAGTCCCTGGCGTAGTCGTCTGGGCGGGCCTGAAAGGTAAGATTAAGTACAGTAATTTATATTTGGGAGCAGTCACAAGAGACTGCCGCCGAGAGTAAGAGTGAAAGTGTAAGTTTATGTTGAAACAGATACTGAAAACTGAGCAACTGAAATATTTATGGTTTCATAAAAAATTGTCAACCAAAGCGTCAGTATCGGAATGATTGAGTTGTAACAACTTCATTTAGGACTTTGGTGTGAGGTTGACTGACACTTTGCTCACTCTCCTGTTGTTTTGTTAAGGCGGGACAAATTACATCTTTTTCACAGAAGGAAATTTGACAGAGTAGGAAACACACAGGCGTAAATAATAAAATGAATGATGGCTGAATTCCATTTAGCTGCTTCAGTTTCAGGGTCCTGGTTTGGCTCACTGTCATTGTTAATGTTATCAGTAAGCTTTTCCTATTATGACGAGTCAAAATGTCTGCTGTAACAAAGGACTACTGTTATTGCTACATGGAGTTTGGTGACCTCACATTATTCCCAGCATAGCTCCGCCCACCTTCAACCTAGACGCAATGCCACATTCATGTTGTTTCTGAATTGTAAATACCATTCACACCAATATGGAAGTTATAATTATGACCAGGAAACTCAGATTTTTCCATCATTCACAGTAATTAAACCCATATTATATGGATATATTGCTATACTGTCATTGCACTGTATTTTTAACCTTCACAAAACCAACACTGCAACCATCTTGAGTTGTCCAATGACAAGAACAGTAGCAAGTTATACCGACGGGACTCTTTCCCATTCATCCCATATGACATGGACATGACACGATGGGTTATTTACATAATGTCAACAGAATGGGAACAGCAAAACCCCACGTAACTGCCAATTTTGCAGTCAATTTTTCTTCTGAAGGTCTTTTTGCCAAATGGGAGATACTGTGGCTGTCAGCAACTGCCGATATCTCTGACTCAGAATTGCAAGTACAGAGACTAGAGGTGAATGGTTTTCCCACTCAGTTGCTTGTAATTATAAAATCTAAGAAATGACTTAAATGCAGCACACCTGTGTGGGTGGGCCTCAAAATATCAGATATTGGCCAGTTGACTACCTGTAAAATAAAGGTCTCTAGTTGTTTTTGGATGTAGATGTAGATGCAGTCTGTAAATCCTGTGATGGAATCTGACACAATGTATCTCACAGCAAAATGTCCCCTGTGTTTCCCCTATAACTGTTTGAAGAGATTTCTACGATGATTTTATTTAATTCCCAGTAATATTTTGGCAAGAAAATATTTCGCTGGTATTTTATTTAAAAACCTATATTGGTCTCAACCATAGGTGCAAATACACACACACACACACACACACACACACACACACACAGAGGGGCACAAAGAATGCATTGTGAGAGTGTGAATACAACCTGGTGGAAAAGTGGACTGTGTGTGACAGGAAGTCCGAGAGCATTGAGGCACATTCCCAGCACCATGTCATCTGGCGCGTCGTTGCTGTAGCATTTGCAGCCGCTGTCAAGGAGTCGGACCACAGCCTCCCGGCTGAACACCATACTGCAGCAACACGGACACCGAGGTCGGAAACACACAAAATAAATACACAATACAGCCGCTAAAGCTGCGCCACATTTAAGAAGCCAAATGTTGTAAATGACTAAATAATATGGATGCTTTCATCTTAAGGTTTATTGTGCTTCTTTCATTCATTCGGTGAGAGGGCGACAGAGCAGGGAGTGATGCTGCAAATCAAGCTGAGGGCGAGATCTCTTTCTGTGAACCGGCTCTGCACAACAATGATATGACATTTCTTTGAAAAGAGAGGCAATTACACATGAATAAACAAAATCTTAGGCTGCCAAAATAAATCGCTCATTGCCATTCAAAACAGTTTTTGGGGAGATATCACTTTGGAGAAAACTGGCAGTTGCAGAGCTGTAAAGTGTCACAGCAACTGAAGTGTCCCTAAATAGACAAACACACAGCTCACTCACAGCTCAAGATTTATCTATAGTGCAGCTTTCCTCCAGCACTGACAGCTGACATACTGTATAACGTGTGCTTATTGCCCACTTTTGCTTGCATATAATGAGAGGGCTTTAGAATACGGATCTTATGGAATTGCAATAAGTTCTGTGCTATATGATTTCTTGCAGCAAAAAACAGCTTGTATGATGCAGTGCGCGTGCTAAGCAAAGACCCGCTGTCTTGTTTTATCAACTGATGACTGTGTGCTGTATTTTGTGGTGATTTATTCCGTATATCTATTGAGTGCCTTTACTGTAATGCAGCCTGCAAAAGAACGTTTCCCTTAAGGGGGCAAGACACTTTTAAACTGAATTTAAATGGTTTCTGTAAATTACAGATTACAGGTTTTCCATTACAGATTTTATAGTCCTTCTGCTGCGTCTGTATCTTTCATCATTATTCCCCGAGCATCTGAGCTGTGAAACTCACCCTCCACCTCCCGTGATGTAGCTGTAGCCGCCTTGGCTCAGGCCATAGCCGTACCTCTCCCCTAGACACACTGGTTCAGAGGGGTTGTAACAGCTCAGCAAGACTTGCAGTCTGGGGAGGCTGCAGAAAGCACAGATCAAACTCATCGCACCTCCGTCATCATCACATACACACCAATGAAACTGTCCATTTAGAAGCTGAAATAACTGCTCTCCCTCAGGTACTATTACACATCCAGCAGCTTCCACATGGAGGGGCAACCTGACAGATGTAAAGTGAAGCCAGCTGGACTTAAATTTATGCACTGAGCTTTTTAGATGTTCGACGAGACAATAATATCTCTGAAACTCATTTCCCCAAAATTACTTCATTCCAAGTGTTTCTCTCTTTCACTGTGCAAAACTTTTCATGGCCGTGAGACAGAATCTAATAGAAAATTTATGAACAAATGTCAGTCAAAGTTTGAGAAGATAAAAACCATGGCCTTTAAAGAAGGAGACACAGAGTTCCAGTTGAGAAAAGGGGAGAAACACGCTGAAAAACTATTAACCGAACATGCACATATACCTGATAAGTGTGTCATCATCCACAACAAGTAGCCACTTGGTGTTTGGGTCAGAGCTGCTTAGAAATCTTTGAAGTATTGCAAATGTTTTCCCGCAGTGGCCTGCAAATAGAGACACGCTGTGAATAGGCCGGCCTGTACGACTTAATCACATATTGACCATGTGCTGTATCCTGGTTTACAAAGATAAATGACCTTGTTACAGGAAGAAAAACACACTTGGCATAAGCAGGCATTTACATGCACACACACGTCTGCATTCACAAGAACAAATTATGCTAAAGTATTTGACAGGCGGCAGGCTACAACAGTCACAATTAGTAGCTAAGAATTAGCAACATTTTACTTAGGAGAAGACATTACTGTAAGGCCTCAGTTTTAAGGCAATAACTTCGATGCCACAGCTCCATTCATAACAAAGAGTGAATGATTTTTTCAGCATGTGGGAATCCAGCCTGCATGGCCACTAACTGACAAAATAAACAATCATATGATGTGGCTAATAGTGTTTTAACAAAATTAAAACTGTTGCAACAAACAATTTATTCATTAGACTTCATTCTTATAGGAGCCTTTGAGGAGGCAATACAAATAAGTTGGACTATTGTGCCCAAACTTAACAAGAGTGCAGTACATTTGCAACCTTCATTTGCATTTCAGCATTAACTTGACAGCTGTGTGCATCATAAGTTAAAAAGTGTGAACAAGTGGCGGCTCTGCATTCTGCTCAAGAACACCTCAAAAGCACACCTGTACAGCATCAAAAAAAAATATTATCAGTGCAAGGATGTGTCCTCTAGAGCTTTGTGAGGGGAAAGAAAGACATTATCTTTATATATTTATACGGTATATTCTGACATCTCAAGCAAATAATAATGTGTGTTTGGCATGATGGGCCAGGGAGATCAAACTTTTACTCTGGCATGTTTGACATGACTGCCAGATGGAACAAATTATTCTGCCAACTCCTGAAAATAAAAACAATGATGTGGTAGCACAGAACAAATATAAGGAACCCAAAGAAATACACCCATCAGAATTCAAATATCTGCACACCATTAGGGCTGAGAGCTGAGGCATGGAAATCCCTGGTGGCAAGCATGACAAAACACTACTGAGGCCCTGCGGTTTTATTTATAAGGTGTTTTTTTTTTTACCCACTATCTGAATATAGAAGACGTAATGACACCTTGAACTGCGGTCATGAATAAAATTTAAAAAAAAACACACTTTTAGAGGCAGGCATCCCTACAAGCCAGGTAAATCTAATTTCTAGGTGGAGGAGGTTAGTGAGTGACATTCAGGGCTCTGGAAAGATGCAGTAGCTTCCACATCCATGTCTCATATGCAGTATCAACACATAAAATACACCTACCACTGCTACATTTACTCAAACAAAATGCTATGGTTTTTGGCCCCAGAAGTATCTTCGATCATCGGGTCTTTGTTGTCCAACACATTGGAGGAACGTACAATACATTTGACCATGAAAAGCTGAAGTATTTACTTGATAAAGTTACTATGCCATTTCCCATTTCAAGGTCTTGCATCACCCTTGCCCTCACTAGCACAGAGTTGACTACATAGAACTTTTAACCTTTTATTTTTCCCCATTTTCAGAATATACTATATACTGTAAGGTTTGTGTGTTTTCAACAGACTTAATATTTCTTTGTGACAACAGAGGCACCATGATAACCAAGACATTAGTGTGATTTTTTCCCCCACATCTTGTACTGCTTAAATTGATTACGTGGCTTGAAATTCTGAACTTTCTCTTCAAATATATGCATAGTGTATTTTACAAACACACATAAGTGATAATCTCAAGGCACTTACTCACCATTGCTCTCTGTATGCTCGGTTTGGATGATCTGCCCTGTCCATTCGTTGACTTAAACATTGGCACATTTTTATTCATAAGGATGTTCTTGGACTGCTTCCTTCCTACCTATGAGCCTACATCCGGAAACAAAGTGGGGGAAATTATTGTCTACGCTCACAGAACTTATTTCTTTCAACAGTCCCGAATGTCCGTACTGAAATGGGAAAAAGGGCTTTTAAATTTGCTGCTCCCTCAGCCCGGAATCAGCTGCAATCTTCAGGAGCTGGTTTCATTGGATGCTTTTAAAGTGATTTTAAATGACTTGGGCGAAGGTACTTCCGGCTGTGGATGTTTTTGACTGTTTAAAAAAATTCTAAAATATCAAATCATTTTAATTTGATTTCGTTTTGTTTTATGTGGGTTTTAAATTTGAAAATGTGTTGTCTATGCTGCTGCCTGTCTTGGCCAGGACACTCTAGAAAAAGAGATTTTTAATCTCAATTAGTCTGTTTCCTGGTTAAATAAAGGTTACATAAAATACAGTTTTAAGACTTGGCTCTCAAAGCATAAGCAAGTCGATGGAATCAATGAAGCCAGAGGAAGGTGATAAAATAAAGAATAATGAAGGTGACTACAGATCCCTGACATATTGATGCCTGTTGACTGTTGATGAACTCCGGGCCTGTTCTCAGCAGCCATTAACATAAAACTTGAGGTCTTGGAAAAGGAACACAAAGAGGTGAACAAAAAGAAAGACATTATGTATGCCATTACTTGAACTCAAATTTAGCCGGATAACTGATTCAGTATCAGTATGCGGAACAGATAAACTGCATATTTTTAATTTATGCAGTCAAAAATGATTAATGCGGTGGTTTTACTGTATGTCCCTATATGACCTACATGTTTATGTTTAAAGATACGCATTTTCTCCAGTTACTTAAGCAAAAGCAAGTCACATTTAAAATATCCCTTTTTCTAAACATCAGACTCCAAATCTAATGAACTAACTGTATGTATTCCAGGATGTAAGGGACATTATGAGTGCTCCGTTTGATTGACAGTATGCATAGTTACTAAACTGAGCAGCTTCAGCATCTGGCCGCTTACCAAGCCAGACAAAATCCACCTGCCTTGATGGTGGACTGTGGATTACTGCCAAAGTTCTAACACTGAATTGTTGTCTGCCGAAAGTAAAAATACTGGAAGGCAAAATTAAAGTGAAGGAGACAGTTTCTCCTGGATAATATATGAGAAAGACTTATCCAGCACTGGCATCTAAAAATGACCAAAATAGTTTATTGGTGGAGAGGTGTTGAGCCATGGCCTTTTCTGGAGTAAGACATCAAACTCACGAGTAAGTTACACAAACTCTTGGCACCTTGGGTTAGGGAACATGTCGACGTATGCTAATGAGCAAGTGAGAGAAGCCAGACAACTTCCACTTGAATTTTGTTACTGCCATGGCATAACCAGGCAGCCTGTCAGCTCGGCAGTATGCAAACTGTGAAAGGGAGCACGCATCATCTCTTGCCCTGACCCCAGTATCTGTCGAATGGAGGGAGGATATCATGACAAACATCATTCAGAAATCTGGAAAATTAATGCTGCTCTGCTTAGTGGAAATGACTGAACAGACAACCTTTTGCCAAATCCGTTGCTCAGAATAGGTCCACTACACTAAGCAGCACTTACTGCTGCAATTACCTACCCACTAGAAATGTTTTATTAATATTTCAAGGAATAATGCCAAACATGTAGGATGTGATTCTTTTCCTAGCTATATATCATAGTAATCTCAATATCTTTGGGATGTGGACATTTGATCAGTTTAACAATCTGAATAGATCTTGTGCTGTGGGAAAATTCTAACATTACATTTTCTGCCATTTCATAGACCAAACTCTTAATCGATTAATTAAGAAAAGAAAAAACATTGATAATGAAAATAATTGTTAGTAATAGCCCTATTACTAAACCTATCTATTATTACCTGTAATCTAATGCAATCTACTAGAAAAGCTCTGCAATAAACCTCATGAAGGTTATGATGGGTCTTTTTTTTGACAATTGTTTAGGCTTCAGATAGTGATGATGTACTGGACTCTTACTTTCAGCAGTGGACATTTGAAACACCTTTCAGTATAAAGCAATCTAGTAAAACACCACCGATGGGACGAAAACCATGCTATCAGTAAGACAAGTAGAAATCAATGAGTGAAACTGGTAAACATAAAAGCAGCCAGTTTAATCCCCATATTTAAAGCAAAGGGCTCTATTATGTGTAAATTGAACAAGGCTTTTAAAACTATCCCTGCACAGTATGAATGCTTCCACTTACCCTAAGTCATTCACCGTATGATACAAACAGGCAGTGATGTGTTTAATCATTTCTTAGGGATTTTAATAAAATCAATGCAATTTTAGCTTCAGAAAGAAAAGTAAAACAGACTGGTTTTAGTCGCACGTGGCCCGACTCCAAACAATTACATATTAGCGATGCATTATAAGCAGAGTGGCACTGTGGTGTATTGTCACTTTCCTTTTTACTATTCACATATCAGACCTCCAACTTCGCACTAGCCATCTCAAGAGGTTCTGCCGCTGTGAGTCTGCTTTAATGATCTGCATCAGTGAGGTCAGGACATACGGGTTGTTGTAATGATGTAAACCACACACACAATTTGCATTTCCTGGCAACATTTCTACCTGTACGGGAGGAAAATAACAAGCAGCAGACTAGACGAAAATCTGATGTACTCTCTAGCTCTTCAAAGGTCAGTGATATCTGGTAGCAGTGTGAAACTCCTCCATCACTGCTGATTCCTGCTGCTGCCATGTGGTTAGCTGACAGGGATAGCATCATTCTGCATGCGACATCAAGGTTTGTTTCACATTGCGAGTGATGTAGAAGTTTGAATTCGGTTTGAAATTGGATTTGAGCAGCTGGGGTGAGACACATCTTCAGAAATCTGATCAAACGTCCGTAAATCCGATTTGCAGAAATCGGTTTCCTTGTGAATAATTCCCATTAACATTTGATTTAAGAAAACCAATGTGATGATTCCAGTGTGGATATAGTATGCCCAAAAAAGTGAGGGCCTTGACAGTTGGTGCAAGAAGAACTATCTGCAGTTCAGTGTCAGGAAGGCAAAGGAGCTGGCAGTGGATTTGTTACAGAGCGAGAAGCTGCTGAGACCTGTCACTATCCACAACAAGGAGGTGAAGATGAGACGGCCCTCAGGTACGGGGGTTGCATATCAACAACAAACTGGACTGATAACAGAGTAACTTTACACTAAAAGTTTGACTTTTAATCTTTTATTCTTGCTCAGCTCTCCAACAGGCTAGTCTATATGCACCCAGCAAGTAGCCGGTGGCAGTTTGCGTCCTTCACTGCCTCAATGCAAAGAGGTTGCAAAAGACGTGAGCTGCCTGGAGGCAGTAACTGAAGGGAGGCTGGAGACTGAACCAGACTCTTTGGAACAACAGCCGTCACCCCTCCTGCGGTGGGCTGAAAGTGGCTACAGCCAATGCATCATCCCATTAAGGTGCAACATGAGTGGTCTTAGGTGACATTTTGTGCCAACAGCCATCAGACTATAAAATAACTCTCACCCGAATGGCCTCTGCCTCAGGCAACCAGGAGGGTGCTGAAGCAGAGAGCTACCTCTGTCTTTACAAACTACCCTGGATTGGTTTGAGCGGTCTTACGCTCTATATACATGTTGTTGTACTTGTTTGTGATTATCATACATTATGCATCTCCCTCAGGAGACGCTGGAGGATGTTGTTGGGTTAAAGCTTCTCCTGAGGGATCCCCAGGCTCTCAGACCAGCTGTGGGATGTGTTGTGCTTCCTGAGAAGCCTGGACTGTCCTTCCAGTCAGCCATGCCTCGTGCACCTACAGAGGGAGCCCCCTTTGGGTTTTGTTACCAGGTGCAGCATCCTGATGCAGCGGAACAGTGGTCCATCAACCTCTGAACTCTAGATTTTCCCCGTGGTTTCACCTTACCTTTGCATAAATGTAGTAGGTTTTTCCATACTGTATGATACATGCTCTGTGTGTCTGCGCCATTAAATGAGATCACGACACTGAAGATGACTCAAGTATCAAACTCCAACTCCGATATCTTTGATTTCATTTGGAATCTTGTCAAGAATTTAAAATGAGGTTCTGCAAATTTGAAGGAAAGATTTGTGATTTCCACTTAGTTAAATACGACTCTCATATCTGTTCATTGAATTAAGCTGAGCCTAACTTCACATAGAGACCGGAAAGAGAGGGAAACAGCTACATTTACTCTGTCCAAAGCTGACAAGATCAATCAGCCAGTAACTCTAAAGCTCACTAGTTATTTGTTTTTTGTTTAATCTGTACAAAAACTGAAGTGTAAAAATTACATGTTGGAATTTTATGCAGGGGTTATGTGCCGGACAGTTTCATGGCCAGGGGCAGGGCAGTCCTGTAGTCTCTGCTGTTTGCCTGGAAAACACACAGTGACGACAAGACCAACTGCTCACTGTAGCTATATTTAATATACAGAATGTTATCCGTCTCATCTATCTCTTGCCAAAGAAAGCCTAAAAGTGGGTTTTCGAAAATGACAAACTATTCCTTTAAAAACAACACTTGGCCCTGATATAAGAGTTTGTAAAGATGGACAGTCAGCCAGGCAAAGTCCAATTGCTTCAAGTGCACTACGGTTAAAAATAAACTATAACAAGTGATGAAATTAACTGGCGTCAGATTATCACCAGCTCTTAAACAAACAAAATATCTGGAGGAAACATTTCAGTTATTAAACAGTAACAGTGCTACAGTCAGTGGAAATCAGCAAGGGATGTTGGCCGAGCTTCTGGTGAGTACATGTGCAGTTTATAGCTCTCAGCCAGAGAGAAGCTCCTCAAAGTCAAGAACAAACAGAAGGCACAGACCCATTTATCACCTCGGAATTGTTATGAGAAACCCACACAAGACCATGCAGTAGTTTAAAAAGATCTTAGCACGATTAACAAAATCCCAGCATACGGTCTAAAATCTGGTCTTTACACTGGGGACTAAATACTGTATCTACTCTCGCCATTGTGTCATTTTCTGAGGTAAACACACTTTCAGAGACACTTCCACCGAGCGACTCCTACTCGCTTTGGTTCCAATTCTCCTGCAATATGAGGTTTGAATTACAGCCTCCATCCCCTCGCAAGGTGTTAGTTTGTAGACATTTCAACTTTAGTTTGCCATTTCATTTTTCATGTACCTCCATATGTGCAGCTGACCCTGCACCATTACCCCAAGGCAGTACCTGTATGCGTTTTCAGGCAGTTTAGGCTGCAAAGAAAGCACTTACCTCTTTCAGTATTTGGTACTCCTATATTAACGGTTGGTATTGCAGGATCAGCATGGTCACTGTAGTATTGTAAAAACAAGGCGTCCTTCTCCCATGTCTTCTTTATCACTGGAACTAGAGCAAAGGGGAGAAAGATCAATACAGTTTTCACAGGTTTCACAACAAGCAGAGCTCTGTTTCTCTGCAATGTAGACCCTTTCCCTGAGCAAATTATTCTTCCATGTTTATTGTAATACATGGTTTATGTGATGTTTCTGTCTGTTTTTGATCAAATATTCTTCTAAAGTCCACTGAAGATGTTTCTAAAGAAATAAATAGTAATTTAAATAGCCAATAATAAATAGTCATTTTTTAGGCTGAATAGAATGAAAATAAAAGCGGAAACTAAAATAAAATTTTACTGAATAGTCTAAATTGTGGTTTTACTACCACTTTACTGAATGTTCAAGATAGCTTGCAGAAAACATCACAACTACATATTGCGTGATGATGCTATGTACTGTATGACCGAGACTGGAGTGCTCAAACCTTTTGTCATTTGAGGAAATAGTTACACCAAATAAATGTCACAAAACCTTTATATCCATTAACAAACAATAGGCACTCTCTTCAGTTTCAGCAGATACATTTTATCTATGAATCCCGGGAATCTGTCATAGTCTGCCTGAGAAAAAAAAGTGCTTTATGCACTGTAACATGCGAGGACCGGAGGCCTTCTGACCTTTTGTCGTCGAGAAGCAGCAGAGAAGTAGTGTAGGTTAGCACAATACTGTACCTGTATGTACCTTTCCCTTCTATTTACACACAGTCTCCTCAGCTGAGCTATTAGCACAGCACATCATCTGTCACTGACTTAACTCCTGGCATCAGAGTTTTAAGTAATCTCACAGACTTGATTGGGCTCTGGCTGATGAGATCTGGAGGTTTAGTAATGGGTTTCACACAGAATATCCAAAGATTTGCAGCAGAAGCTCAAGGCTCTGTTCAACTCTCATAAATCAACAAAAGTGAATCACAGTGGCATAGTTAGCACTGAAAGAATCAATCAAAGCACAAAAGCTGAAGTTGGCCGGCCTTCACTACCTCTAAAGGCTCTTAGAAACTGACACCAGAACTGATAAAGAACATAGAACAAAACTAAGCAAAAAATATGCATCATGTGGGTTGGATGTTAATTTCCTGCCGTACTGTAGTAGACAAGCAACAGATTGTAAGGAACAGTTTGAAAACAGACAAGCAACCCCCACATTGCAGAACAAAACACAACCTACACATGAAACTTTGTGAAAAAGACTGCTGCAGCTTTAGTGAATATACAATGGGATGGGATATACCATGTAAACAAGTCCAACTTTATATCAGAATATTGGTAAAGCAAACACTAAGTTAGTGGATGACATGAAACACTCGAGATGTATTATAGTTTTCAAGAAAAAATATTTTATTAAAGGAAATGGAAAGAGAAGAGTGAATGTACTATAAAATTGTATAATGAGCAACTGTAAGACTATACTACTTTACTATACCATACAATACTTGTTTTTGTCTTTTGTTTTGGTTTTCTTTTTTGTTCTGTGAATATTTGCAAAATCTTTCTCTGTGCCGGTTGTTTTTGGCAGACCCAAAAAACCCCAACAAACCAAACCAAGGAGCAATTTTCTACACTTTTCATTTTTGTGTTTCAAATGTGAGAAATCTACATAGAGCTATAAAAGCAGATAATATTAGATAGGCGTGTTTCCCATGTCTTTTTGTGGAAGTTCTACAAAAAGAAATTGGTTGAGGGTTTCATAATAAAACTACCCTCATTTCACCATATTTTTATATTAACTCTAATTTCTAAATAGATGAATTTGCATTTCCATATCAATGTTTCTGTACTAAATAAGCAATACAGATAAAGGAAATTAAAAAACACTTAGTGACATTATAAATTAAATTTGAGGGCCTTTCATGTCTGCTGCTTACTGATCCAAGCTAACCTTTGATATATAAAACTAATATTAATTTTCATATTGTCTACATTTGAAACTGATAACGGCAGCTTTGTAGAGGAAATGGTAATTAAGGCAATTAGTGCAATTACTTTTGTCTGAACCCTCTGAAATGAATCTGCAATTTGATCAGCTAAAAGAGATTTACTGTAGGTAGCTTAATGTCAGGTAGAGCTGGCAAACAAATGCTGAAAATCAGTAAGGATTGTTGGATGCAGGATTCTTGGATGATTGTGCATTTCCAGCATCCGGGGGGGGGGGGGGAGGCACGCAATTAAGCACTTCAAGTTACATTTTTTTGCATCAGTACTATTAAATCCTTTCAGACATGACGGTGGAATTATCTGGTGAAAGACTTTATCATGATAATGAGGTAAAGCTTTTATACAGTCACACACATCAAAGGTAAAACAAATCCATTACGAGAAAACAACGGGACAAAAACAAGTGCCATTTCAAGGGAAATTGTGCATCTCTGGTGGATTCTGTAAGAGTGGGAGTGTGACTCACCTCTTTCACTGTGAAACTTCCTACACGTTTTCACAGCAACAAATATATCTTCTTTATTTACAGGCTCCCCCTACGATGAAAACAGGAGACATGAATCACATACATGCTCGCATGAACACACAGCATAGATCACATATAATTCCAACATAATTTAAATTCTATGCAGCCGAATGGTTGAAAAGACATTAAGCGTCAACGTGATCAGCAGGAATCGTTATCTTCAACGTGAAATTAGAACTGGATATTTTCGTTAATGGTCTGAGGTCTTTTGGCACTCTGGCTGTCTTTGGTTCTCCTTCTGAAGCTAAAGAGATGCAGCAGCTGATAACACCGCAGCACATGTAAACATTTCAGGACATTATGCTGATTTTAGGTGTACATTTGTGAAATATAAAAGCCAATATAAAAGCCTTGGAAACGACGAGCAAAATTTGGGACAGGAAAAGACGATAAATGAAATGAAAGTGTGAGAATAAAACTGGAAAATGAAACATCTTTGTGTGCATCTCTGTGCCCTTTGTTACCACATTCAGCCCTAAATGGAAGAAGCTGAAATGTTTTTTTCACACACAAAAGATTCACTAAATCAACAACAGACAGAATACATTAACAATGCATGCTACATTAAAATGTCACCAGCTGCTGCACAAACCATTACTTATCCAAGAACATTCACAGACAGGATGTGATGTACAGTAAAAAATCTCTTGTGTGATGCTCAAGCCTGAGCATCACACAGAAACCAAAAGCTGGAAATGTAAACAGTAATGTACAAATTGGCCTGAAGATAATGGCGACGCTATGAGAAGCGTACGAACGAACCAAAACAGTAAAGCTATGGGCCGGACAGCTAAACAATGAAACTTGCAATAAAGCTCCACGAAGCCAAAGGGAGCTGCAGATTCAGGCGATAACAATCTGTAGGTTTACGACAAGCGACCTCTTTCACATTGTTTTCATATCGTCAGAAAATGCCAGAAAATAGTGACAAATGTTCATCACAAGGGCCAGAGCCCAAAGTGCTTTAACATCCAGCCAACAGTCCAAAACCAAAACATATTCAATTTATAATGACATAAAGATTTTCACAGCTAACAATCTAAAACTAGAAAGCGTTTGTCCTTTTTGCTCAATAAATAGCTTGAACAATTAACCATTTGTCAAAATTGTTCATTCATTTTCGACTAATCTTTTCAGCACCAGTAAAACCATCACATGTTGCCCACACAGGACATCAGTCTGCACTGACACGTCAGCAACTTACACACTCAGCCCTGTAATATTTGGATGAGGTGCTGCATGTCTGTCTGAGACCCCAAAAACCTCAAAATATATCTTTTTTTTTTATGGGCTTTACTGCTCACTTCTTCCTCAGACGTTATTGTGCCAATTTTTGGTTTTAAATGACTCATGTCTGATACAGATTTGAACAAGCCTCTGTCCTGAAATGTCCGGCATGCAGAGAGGAGCAACACCACAATACGTTTATTGCCTGAAATAAAAAAGGACATGTTTTGTTGCCATGGCCACTTTGTTGAATGTCGCCCTTCGCCTCCTTGAATCTGCCTCTTGAGGCTCTTGATTCTTTGTTGACACTGCAGCGAAGTGTTCCTGTGGCCCCACTTGGCAATTTGTCTTGCAACATGTTTCGAACACTGCCCGGTTACAATACGTCCCCTCTTGTTTCGTCTGAACGGAAACTTCTCCCTGAATACTTATTAAACCTGTGACCTTTAGACTTTCTCCACTGCACCGCTGCAGCCGTTGTCCTGTTTTCTGGTCAAATGAATGCAGTTTTATGAGGATAGTGATTTCCATCGAGAGGGAAGTAAAAACCGCGTGAATATAAATCTGACAATTCGGATTGAGACAAACATGTAGCAGAATCTAGACCACATGCATGTGATTTGAATCACAAATGAAAAGATCTGATTAGATATTCTTTTCCTGCCAAAACTAAGAGGGGAGGGAAGAAACATCTGAATTGGGACACTTTCAGCTGCAGTTCTGGCATCGCAAATTCAACTCACCTCACCCACTCTCAACAAAACAGTCACGTACACACCCGTGCAACACTATCACTTCTTGCCAACATTATCGATTGTTTTAGGATGCACGTGGGGTCATCAAGTGCTGGCTGACTCTTCTGATCGGTTCACAAACCAAACATCTTCCAGCTAGAGGGTTAGGGTTAAGCAAGCATAATACTCACAATATATATCAGGTATCATGTGGCAAAGCATGCCTATAATTCAACACGGTCAGAAAAATAATGTACTGTAATCATAATTAAACTAGATTAAAACTTTTTACATACGCGACACTGAAAGTGCTGACATCACTTACTTTGTGACCTAATTATGACGTTTCTGTCCTCAGCCACACCCACTCACTGGCTCCCACTCAGATGCAACACAACATCAAGACAGTACCAATTACTTCCTGCAGGATTATTCCAAGAAACTAAAATTAATGAATTGTTATAATTGCAGTCTAACACCAGTCCCTGTCTATTTGAGTGGTGTTACTCTGTTTAGTAACATTTAATTAACCAGCTTTACAACACTACAAATCTTACGTTACTACAAAGAAACATGGGCAACTTATTCACAAGCAACAAATTCCATGACACTTGCGCTTTAGTTTAAAGTAATCACAGAATATGATGGGTGAGTTATGTTTCTTATGTAATAATATTCTGCATGTGTGCGAGATGGCTAACAAAAGAGATAAAGACGATAATAAATTTATTTGCATGTGGATTTCATTCATTTCCTTGGTCCATGTATGACGAAAGGACAAATCTAACAGAAGAGGATGAGCCTAAAACCTGTAAAAATGACTTCTAATCTGAACACATATAGGTAAAAATCAAAAATATGTCAGATGTAACCCTAGATATTGAGGACGCAAGGATGTTGCTTAGCAACTTGAGAAGTATTTCCTTCTTGGCGACTGACTAAATTAAATTTAGCAAAACGAACCCAAGACTTCTGTCTTTTGAGGTTAATGCAGAATGTTTCAACTGAATGGCGTATAAAGGCAACAACAATCGAGGTTGTACAGCACCATGAAATACTGCTGCTGCTTCGATGCAGCTGTGGGCACAAAGGCTGAAAGCAGAATATCGTAGACTACAGAACTGCTGCTGACTGAAAGTGAAGCACCTTCTGTTTTATGTTGTTTAATTTTGTTACCTTGCAATTTTCCTTGGAATTGAGGACAGACAAATTGATCTGCAAACAGAGCAGGTACTCACACACAGTGGAGGCTCGCTGCTCAGAGTGGTGGCACAGTGGCGAGTCTGAGGAGAGTCCTCCGGCTCAGTGCACAGCTCAGGAACAGCAGTGAGATGCGGACCGTTCCCATTGTCCCAGATATACAATGCAACCTGTAACAACACAGATGGATCTTTTCAAGTTAACAAGCGTAAGAGGAAATGCAATCTTACAAACATAAATGTTTTATGTGGTTTTCTGGCCTCTTTCATAGTAAATATGACAATTCTGCTTTCGTGACAGAATTCCAGTGGGCATATTTATTATTTAAGTTAACTAAGGGGCTGATAGAGAGGGAGAAATTGACAGCTAGTGAGTATTACTGTATCTGATCTGGGATTTAGTTAAACTATTCTACAGGGGAAGATCCAGATGTTACAATAAAATAATGCAAAATGAGGACAGTACAATCAGTGCTGTCCGAGTGTTGTCAGCTGTCTAAAAGAATCAGGGCTGTATTTGATTGGATCTTTATTTCCGTCGTATGTGCATGTTTGTGATCTGCATTGTGGCGTTTAAAGGCCCATTAATCTGCATAAATAAAACTTAATATTGTTTTAAATCAACTTGAAATTCCTTAATCCCGTATAAAACCTCAGCAGGAAAAAAAAACACATTGCATCCTCTTAGTTTTTTTTTTACACATAAAGAATAGTATTAAAATTGAATCCTCATGCCATCGCTAACTGAACCACCTTCTCCAGACGGAGCCTGATAAGTCTGATGCTGTGTTTACTCAACAAAATCCCCTGATGCCTCCCTGACTGAATTTCAGTGATAAAAATAAGAACCTCAGTGCTGCACCATGACAATTCTCCATAGTAATGCGATTTCACTTCAAGGTTAGATGGATTTCATGCCTCGCTCTTTTTGTGCAAATAAATTATAGTATGTCGCCGTTGGCTTGAGTGTGACAAAACAAGACAACTGATAGAAAATGGCCAAAAACCAGGAGCCTCATCATCACTTTCCAAACAAAACGGGTCTGAAGGTAAAAGTGCGACTTGCATGTTATCGTACCTCATGTTTCAGGTCAATAGTGAAGTCAGATTTAAGTGGCTCATCTCTCACTTTGTTTGCAAGCCTGAAATAACAAATCACTTTTATTTGAAATATGCAGTATAAACAAAATATAACTGCAGTGATATGAACTGAACAACCCAATTTTACAGACACAAACAGATTTATTGCACATACTCACCGAACAACAAGGGGGATGCTTAAGGCCCAAGCAGCAACAAAGTCTGGATATTTAAAGATGGAGGGATTCTCTGCAAAGGCGTAGTGATGGATGATGGTCGACTCCTCGTCATGGAGAGGCTTACCAAGGAACCACTCCTGATAAATGAGAAGTACGTGAAGTTGTGATGTCAGCATGAGTGGAGGTTACTTCTCTCTACTTTAGATGTTACATTTAAGACTTTTTTCCGAACATATTACTGTGAACTTTTAGAGAAAAGACACATTAGAGCGTCTGGCGTAATTTGTGAGTATTCACACTGCGCTTGCCAGAAAATCTTTTAAATTCTTTCCAGTGACTAACTTTGTCACTGACTGAGAAAATAATGAGATTTCTTGATAGAACAAAGTTCAAAGATACCAGATATTGTAGCCACAAAGGCTCTCATCATAACTCCTGACATGTCTGGAGTAAAAACTAATCTTGTATTTATAGAATATCACAGTTAAAGTGCATTCATTTTAAAGGAATAGTTCAATTGTGGGAAATATGCTTATTCGAGAGTTAGATAATAAGACAGATACCACTCTCATGTGTTTACTGTAAATATAAGGCTGGTTAGCTTAGCTTAGCACCAGCACCTCTACAGCTCACCAATTAACACCAATATATGTTGATTGTTTAATCCGCACAAAAAGAAAATTGTAAAAATGACTATTCACTGTTTTACGGGGGGGGTTATGTGCTGGACTATTTCTTCCAAGCACAGTAACTTCCTGCATTATCTGCTGGTTGCCTGGCAACTACTCAGAACCAAGAAATAGTCCAACACATGACCCCGTGTAAAATAGCAAATTGTCGTTTTTTGCAGTTTGTGTTGGTACATACAAACTGGATATAATGTGTTAATTAGTGAGCTATGGAGGAGCTGCTAAGTGGATTTTGTTAGCTTTGGACAGAGCCAGGCTAGCTGTTTCCCCCGTTTCCTGTCTTTGTTCTAAGTTAAGATACCCGACTGCAGCTTCATATTCACTGTACAGATATGAGAGTGATATTGATCTTCTCATATAACTTTCCACCAGAAAGCAAATAAGCTGAATATTTTATATTGAAAACACTGAAGGTTATAAAAGTTCAGTTTTTGTTGTTTTAGAGAGGTGTTGATTCAACTTTACGGTCATTGTAGAGGCTGTAATTTGTGGCGCGGTTAAATTGTATTGCATTATTCTGAGAGGTGTTTCTAATATTTTGTCCACTACATTTATATCAATAAGTCAGATCAAATGTAGCTAGATGTACCTGATAAACTGGGAAAGTGTACATATCTGTATTAAGTATTAACGTATGTGTTTGTTTACGGCTGTTTAATCTTAATGCCAAGGTTTGACAGACACACTAGCTTTCATTCGTTCTCCTTTAAGAGTTATATCTGCCAATAAATCAAACTAAATAAAAGAAATCACAAGTCACACTACCTCTAATTACTGCCATGCTTTGGTGTCTCAGTGTCTAATTGGTGAAAGTTATATAAAAGTGGCAGCTACTTTCTGTAAAGAGCCCTCACTCCTTAAAATCTTCTGAAATAAAAACTAATTTTGTCTCCCTTATTACAATACGAGGCTGACCACATTTTGCTGTAACACCTGAGAGAGAAGTCTTTGCTTTAGGGCATGTTGTAATGAATCATATCATAAAGTGATGTATCCATTGTTTCCTCTCCTCAGGATAAGGTCGTGGTTAGTCACACAATAATGAATTCCATTTCTGACTTGGAATTGAAATACCATGCAGGGTCTAAATAGTCCACAATAACAAACAGAAGGGTTTCTGTTAATTGTTGTGCAGAGGATTTCTGCAGCTGATAAAAATAAGCAATTTCTTACTGTAGGCTTTACATCAAAGTGAAATTATTATCATTTATGGCCCCGTTTCCCTTGAAAGGCAGCTCAAACTTGTGTTGTGAGGGCATGTCAACTAGTACAAATGGCAATAAAAATGCGCCTGTTATTTGGGTTATTTTAAAAATTCATAAGCTGACAAATTATTGATGGAGAAAGACATTTTGCTAAGGTTGATAAACAAAAAATCTTTTTATTACAAGCCCAATGTTTGATTTTCTGACTGCAACATTTATCCAATGTTTATATTCCACCTACCCCACTAATCCATATGCAAGAAAAATAATTTCATGAGTGGAGAGACGGGCCTTAAATTAGGTCTACAGCGGAGACTGGAGTGACATGTCTGACAGGTTACACCGTGAGCTGGCAGAGCTCAATGCAGCCGCAGAGGAGCTGGAGCCAGCCTGATACTGTATCTCTTAATTGAAGCGATGATCAACTAAGCTGGAGCTCCAGACGGGAAGCGACGTTCTCCCCGATGAATTTGACAAAGAGAGCGAGAGAGCAACAGAGACAGACAGAGCTAGGTGGAGGTTTAAAGGGAATATTGTATACTTACTTTATTCTTGTCAAATTTCGCAAGGACTTGAACAAGCTTTAGCATCTTCACGTTTGTTTCCTCCTCAAGAAATACAATCCAGGAGGAGTTTTTCCCAAAGGAGTACGATAAGCTGAGGACACACACACAAATA
Organism: Gadopsis marmoratus; assembly: GCA_036023855.1. Classification (NCBI taxonomy): domain Eukaryota; kingdom Metazoa; phylum Chordata; class Actinopteri; order Centrarchiformes; family Percichthyidae; genus Gadopsis; species Gadopsis marmoratus. The sequence goes on from JAVQJF010036292.1 coordinate 44,511, forward strand.
AAGTATCATCAAAATGACAGTTTAATAATAAGATAATAAAAATGGAACATAGCCATGCACAGACAAACTCTACAAAAAAAAATTTGTTTTTTTTCTTCATTTCAGTCCACGCTGAGGAACTATCTAACTGAAGCTCCTGACCCAGTCAGATCAAGGCAGCCACAGAGTTTTCCCTAAAGGGCAGAGAGACAAAAAACATCACAAGCACACAGACGTCTTTCAGGGAGGGCAGCGCTGTAATGATTTTGGGTGCTTTTGGTGATGTAGATCTTAAATCTTTGTGGTGGAGGAAGAAAACTAATTCAGAAGATATTCCCAAAAACAATTATTGAACACATAAAGGATTTTTGAGAAAGCCCAAGCATATACTGTATATACGCCTGAAGCTAATGTCATTATAATGCTGTCCAGACCACTGGATAACTGCAATAAAGTAATAGAAAAATAGGCTTAATGTCACAGCTATAGACACATTAGGAAGGCATTCATAATATGTAACTATCAATCACAGTTATTGTGTTAATAATAACTTCTAACAAATATGTAGTCTTTAAATGTGGCAAACAAAATGTCCGCAAAACCAAAATATAACCTCCAAAATCTCAACTGTAGGAATGTAACAATGTTTCTGAGATTTTGTCCACATTTTTAACCCCCGAAATATCTGGTTAATCACATTCAACACATTCCATACTCACTATGGAAGCAGAGGAAGGACACTCCAATCTCCCTCATTATCTGATAAACTGTGAAGAAGCAAAACCACCGGAGCTGTCTGAAAGGAACAGCACACATACCAGAGTTAGAGTGATGAAACCTATTAACTCTACAACAAAGCTAAAGACAGTAAAATGAACTTTTCTGCAATGAAGGACCATAGGGAGGCCTGAAAGTTCAACGGTTTGATCAGTGCTAATGAGACGGTTCTGGACCATGCCTGTTCCAGTCTCTTACTTATAAAGACCATACCAGTGGTTTTGCATGTTTCAGCCTTTTTACTACAAATCACATATTTATTCTTGATTTAAGCTAACATCAAAGCATTTGAGCTAACCATTTTGCAGCCCAGATGGGTACATTTGACATTTTTTATATATATTTTTCTACACAGCCATGCAGTTTTCTATTCATGTCTGTAAGATATTAGCAGTCTTACTCTCTTGACTGCTAAACTGGTTGCTCGAGTTGTTTAATCAGTCACAGTTACATGATCATCGCATGGCAATGCAATTTGAAAAATCTACACTGCTTGACCTCACAGCAGTATTGTGTAACTGACAAAAATGAACACAGACTGCAAAGTTACAAATCCCATGAAAATTCCCAAACTAACAATACATTAATCCTAAAAGCACTGCCAGTGTTGCCAAAGTGTGATGTGCCACAGATCTCCATTGTTGCCCAAAAACAGACTAATGTGAGACATTCACTGTGTCAGATTTGTGCTCATACAGTCATAAATTGCTGCCATGCCTTGGCTGGAATGGACATGACAGATTACACGTTGGACCCCGACCAACCTGGCTGTCTCGCGTACATAAAGCAGACCAGCAGTAGAGTGACAGGAAATTACTTCACTCTTCTACATGACAGCAACAACAATGAATGTTTACAAATGTAAGCAGACTGTTGCGATTGAAAGTGAACCTGTAATCAGTCATTGCCCATCGTCAGTGAAGGTGGGCTCTGTCTCTTTTTGAGCATTCACACAGCATGTGTGTGCAGAGGGTGACGGAGATGTCGCACTCGCAGGTGCGTGTAATTTGGTATAACGCTCCTGAACAGTGGGCAATGTTCGAATGGTTACAGCTTTGCTTAAATTGAATAAAACATCATTCCTTTTTCACTTTGCCTGCGAGCCGACGAAAGCAAAATGCCAGTCAGGACGGCGTGAGGCATTGCATGAGTTGTCAGTTGACACTGCATGAGATAAAATGAGCAATTGTTTCACTGGAAACTCATTTCAAGTTAAGTCCATTTTATTTATACAGCTCAATATCACAAATTTGCCTCACTTTCGTTCCCATTGTCTGTCGGGTCGGGCCGTTATCGGGCTCATATTGTGCAGTCTGACTGTGGTTTATTGGTTTTGATCTTTCCATGTGACTGGTTGACAATAAGAATAATGCCAGTCTTATCCTTTAAGGAGATAAAACTTATAAACACACTGGTCTGATCCTTTAAAACCCATATTGCCTTCAGGGTTGCTGCTCTTGCTTGCCCTTACAGTAAGACATAATGTTAGTAAGAAAGAAGTATCACTGGAAACCACCACAGAATACTTCAGGACACAACACACTGTCACTTCCAAATAAATCTGTTTCAGCAAAATGTTCTGCAGTGAGGACGGAGAGTATCAGGTGAGGATTGTCTGTGAGAGCCGATGTTTCACACTGCGAGAAAAACAAAGCAGCAGAGCGTAAGACCCTGTGGTTCATTACTGCATGGTCCACTCATTATGCAGGAAGTCAGGGGGAACGGTCCCCCTGAGCCATTCTGTCAAACGGCAGCCTGTTTGATTTAGGCAATGAATCTGACGCTGTTTACACTTATTAAACCCTATTAGTCATTGAGGTTTGTTAGCTCTCCTCTAATATGAGCTTTATCTTAAAGCTAACGGCACAATGACACCTACTGTGTTTCATTAAACTGCTCTCTACTTGACATTCACGCCACCGTCCATCATATAAAATGAATAACTTACAGAAAAGTTAAATAGTAAAGAAAAAGCCTCGTCTTCAGATAATAATGTAATCTCAGAAACATCTTTTGCTTCAAAGAGCTATTGACATTCCTGTGATAAAGGAGGCGTTCAAGAAGAAGAGGCTGATTCTTTTATGGCAATTGTGTGTGAGCAGCAGACTCCTAATCAGAAGATAAGCGCTGCTCCTCATGTGAACATGCTTGCAACAAATAGGACACTGATTGCTTGGTGACTTGGGAGAAGATGGGGGTCACTGAGACCTGGTTATAATAGAGGGACAGGAAGCAATGATTTTAACCATGAAGGGGAGACTGGAGATAGAGCAGACACCTGTCAAAACCACTTCAATGGCGAGCTGGAGTGAAAAATTACATTTTTTCTGTAGCTGAAAAACAGGATTCATAGTAGCCTCTTAAGCTCTACTGCCCCCGCCGACGGGGGCAACTCCGCCCCGTTTTATGACAATGCGTCATAAGGTCGTTAAACATTTTAATAATGTATTATAGCTGTGCCGCATAGAACACACAAGTTCCTGTCTGTGTAAATCTGTGGATATCACAAAGCCTTCCACAGTCATACGAAACATCTGCTGAGTAAGAAAGGCTCAGAGGTAGTGATACTGATGGTACACGCGTTTCCTCTCTTCAGGTAATAAATCTTCAACTTTTGCAGATGTTGGCTTGAAATTTCTGAAACTTTAAGTCATTTAAGAAGCTTTAAATCAAATATTTCTGTATTACATTGCTTTAGAATGCAGGTAATTTTATTTTACCTACAGAAAAGGAAGCCCCGATACGACTGCAGGACAACACCTGAACCTTAATTCTTGAGTAGGACTAGAAATCAAAAGGTATTTTAGTTCTTTAATGTGTCCACTGTCTTTCTGTGCATCTCAAAACCGATGTCAAGATACTGTACATCAAACAACAGCTACGAATTAAGCAAATCTCTTTCTATTTAATATTTGGCTTTGATCTTTTTCCTTCAGTATCCCGGGAACACCCTCTAAGACTGTTAAGCAGCAGAATTATAAGCTTGTGTGCGTTGTGCCTCGGAGGTGGGAGTGAAGTGGTGGATGGCTGGTTGTAAGTCATGTTTGGCTTAAGAAGGTGTGGGTGGTAATAAATAAGATAAAGTGGAGAGTTTGAATGTTTATCTTGACGCTCTAATCTAATCACAGTTTCTTGCTTTTGCTTTATTGTTTGTTGCATTTTTATTCAGTGAAATCCAGCACCAACAGCATGATGCAATTCAGATATAGTTTAGTTTTCACAACAGCTGGTTATTACTAGTCGCAGTCTCAAAGCTACTTCGCTGACTGTTTTAAATGCAGTTACAACCAAAAGTACAGTTATGACTCAGTCTTGTCTGCTTTTTAGCAGGATTTCAAAAACATTTTATAATCAGGACAGAATTCAAAATTAAAAAGGAAACTGGAAATTGTGAAATAAAGTTCCTGGAATGGAAAACTGAAGCTCTTAATGTGATGTAATGTGAAAATTAAGTATTAATATTTAAAGTCATCCCTCCCTTTTGCATTTGCCCTTTCCCATTTGCTTTTTAATATATGGCTTTTCAGCGGTATAGAAATGATTGTATTTTCAATAGTGCTATCCTCCTGGATAATCCTGGATCCAGATTAAATTTAAATTTTTTAACATTTTCTATTATAAAAAAAATAAGCAAATTTCAGCAGCCTTGGTGGAAGTACAGCATGTGCTCTCTGAGTGCTTTCTGGGTACACAAGAGGCTAAAGGTACTTTCATTCTGATTCTGTGAAGATAACTAATTTTGAAGTCTTTGGGTCTTACGTCTCTCTGAAAAGCTGTCAAACCTCACTGCTGCCTTTTTGGGAAGCAGCTGATTACAGTTCTCGCTGGACTTAGTGTGTGTAATTGCATGCAACAGATACTAAAATGCCTGACATCTCTGAGCTCATAAAGGCAAACACAGCATGATGTGGTCCTCATAAAATCTGTCTCATCATATAAAAAGTGATGTCCATTAGTGCAACTAAATCTTTTCATGACAAATCTTATCTACTGCCACAAATTGATGCCACTATTCATTGCAGGAAACAATCTTGAATGATCAGATTTCAATAATGATTAAATGAGGACGTGAGCTGTTGGAATTTTTATTGCTTAAACTAGAGTTTAGGATATTAGGGATGTTGTACACAAATAGGAGACAATAAAAGACAATGTGGTGTTCAGTATTTTTCCAAGAGCATCATATTTAAATGGTGTACCACACAAAATATTTTGAAATTACAGCACTGAACAGAGAAATAATGACTCACTGTGATTATTTATATATTTTTCCAGCTCAGTTTGGTACAGTCAGTCAGTACTGTAGATAAAAAGTATGTGACATCCAGCAGTGGCAAAGAGAGACTGAAAAAATTCAGGACCACAGAAATATAAGCCCAAATACATCATCCTAATTGGTCTCCTGATGCAGCGAGCAGTTTCTTCTTCTAACTTACACTAATATTGTCATTAGTGATGCTGCATTTTTTCTGGCTCTTAAGAAATTTAATGAACAGCAGCAAAGGGCATTTTGACCTGGAAATGTGCTCTGTCTTATGACATGATGCTGATGTGCTTACGGAAATTTTAGTAATTGAAGGAAATACTGAGCTGATGTCCCAGGATAAAATATAGTTTTTCCTTTCCTCCAGCCTTTTTGGAATAACTGATTTATAATCAGAAATTACAATATTCATTAAGATGAACATATGCCCTTGGATGATCATCACTTCTCGTTAAAAATGTACCAACGCGAAGTCAGAAATGTAAGGTTGATTTGTTGAGAAGATGGATATATATCTGAAAATCAAAGCTGCACAAATGTCTGGATTTCCTAAATACATAATATTATAAGTAAGCACGCAATTTGCTGTCATAAGGAGCTGAGCATGTTGCATATTTTACACTACACTTTCAGATTTCGGACTTTGATGTACTTTAGAGGTCTAATCTGGAGGGTACCATGAATAATTCTTCATACTATCATTCAATATTTAACATGATGAGAATTTAGTCATAGTGTAACTCATTCAGGCGTGACTTCTGCTGCTTGTGATGATCATTACCTACATTTCTTGTAAAATGTACGTGAGCTTCCATGTGCTCTTCGCATGCCAAAAAGGGGGCAAGTGATCATGAAAGAAGTCTTGAATCTTACCTCTGTGAGACTGTGTGCCTGCTTCAGTAACTCTGCTCTCTGTCTTTCTGCCTGCCGCACATGGAAGGAGTTGCTTTGACTCTGTAGGACAAACACTATCTCCCGCAGGTCTGGAGGAACACAAAGGACACATATGTGAGACATCTCACATGCTATGAAAAGGGATTCTCATGGCAATCAATGACCTTCTGAGAGCAAGGCAAGATAAGAGCCACGGTCGGAATAACTGAGGTGATTTTTGCTAATCTCCATTATTGGCCTGGTGATAATAACCAGCACATCAAGAGCTTAATTGGCTCGGGGAGAGAGTATGTAAATGTCACAGCCCAGACTGCATTACTTAATAAAAGATTAGCAGTCAGAAGAGTCTTTCTCTGTGGAACGTAACACCCAAAAGGTTCACAAAGCCCAGCTGTCCACTTCTGGCTGAATGACACAATGGCATTGTCAGTAAAAATCTGCATTTTTACAGTATATTAAAGCCAAGGTTAAAAGTGAGCTACTAGCTCAATTTTTGAATTTAAAATCTGCTAATAAAGATTACTTCAATGCTGACAACATGTTTAGATACCATCTTTGTCGTTGACCTAGCTTTCTGCAGTTCCTCTTCATGTGAAATCCATTTACAGGGCAGTAATAGTGACACAGCTCAGTGAAGAATGACATTGGCTGTCCACATAAAGCCTGTGGCTCTCGCGACCGGTACAATCAAAGCTAGACCAAAAGACCAGGGGGGAGGGAATAAAAAAAACCCTGTCATTTTGTCTTTGGCTCTGTACAATTACATTTGACAACTCCGACATCCTGTACGCTGCCCCTTACATCAAAATGAAGTCCGCAGCACCTCACTGAAATGACTGTGACAACAAAAAGGTGTTTCAGGGATTTAGAGCAGAGAGGCAGGAGCCAATATCCAGGTGTGAAGTAAGAAGAAAAGCAGAAGCGATGTCAGAGTTTTCCTGCTATTCCCTGTAATGAGACGTGCAGTTTGTTCATTCCTCTTAATTTGAACTCAAACAAACATAACATAGGCTTTGTGCCAAATAATTCTCACTCGCTTTATACATTTTAATTAGCTACTTAAGTATTTGTACACAGTATAGTCACAAAGGGTTATACCATGCCATAAATTATGATTACCACAAGGAGTTTTTCCCACAAAGCTTTTCAAACTTGCTGACTAAGTGTATTTTAGTATTTGAAAACATAAATAAGTACCAGCCACTGCTGACAGGTCCATACTATTCCCATTGGAATAGTTGAGCAAAGGTAATACAAGGAAAGAGGGGAAGGGCGAGTGCTGACAATGGCAGGATTAGATGGATTGCCTCCTCCTCAATTACACTACTTGAACCTATTCCCTCCCTGGGTTCAGATATTTGCAGCGGGGTCAGGGGTAGACACGATGTCAGAGTACAGTATCTGTGTCAGATCTTTTTAATTAAGTGTTGCTGGGTGTGTCGCTCTTTTGCGCCACTCATAACAAAGATCCCATTGATCCTGGAGCCCTGGTGAGGGGGGGGATTTACTTGCTAAATCTCAGCATGTCCATCTCCCAACAGATCTAACCTCCGCCGAGAGCTGAGCTTAGAGAGCGAATACCACTACACCACCTCTAAATGTCCTTCTGCTGAGTTTGCTAAATGAACAACTATGTGCGTGTACGTGTGTGTGCATCTGGTTTAACATAAAGCAGTTAATTTTAAAGCCCCAGGTGAGGTACCAGCCACCTGATCCTGCATAGCACAGCAGTAATATCAGCTGCACGAGATAGCAAGCAGCAAAATCAGATAAGCAGTTTGCCAGTCCTTCATTGTGTAGATAATGCGTAGCCCATGTCAAAGCAATGGAGAAAGGGGGTAAAAAAAGAAACTAATTAAGACTGAATTCACTGGCCTCTGCTCCACGCTAATGGGTTTCGATTAAGCATCAAACAACGTGGAGAAAAGGAGAAAGGGAAAAATCCTGTTTTAACGCACTTCTTCCTTCACCTCTATCATTCCTGTGTCCTTTGCCTTCAAGTAAAAATCACCTTTGTGCACTCCCTTGACACTCATGCTTGCGAATGCCAGATTACAAATGTGCATCTACCTGTATTTAATAGGGCTTTATAGATTTAAAACAGATTAGATTTAAGACAACAAAAATCACTTTTAGTGGATAAGTGAGATTATCCGAGGGCGCCTCTGAGCTGGGAAGATATATGCACCTTGCCCTTGCATTGCTGGGGCATTATAAGAAGATGTTAAGGTGTTGGGACGTGCTTGCCTTTGCTGCGTTTTCTTCTCGACTATATGTGACTGTATCCTACAAAGGTTAGGAGAAGCCAAGGAGGTGCACATCTTTAACAAAATCATCTTAAAACCCATTTGTTTTCTTTGTATTGTCCTTACAGCCTCACAGGGCTGCTAGCATAGCTATGCAGACCCTTAATGTTGTTTCCCTCTGTCCTTTTCCTTTCTCCTGTTAACTTCTGTTTTAAAAAAGTACTATATAAATTAAACTTGTTTGCATTTTACTTGGCATGTTGCCATGTGTTTGCGGTCATTGCAATGGTTGTTAGGATGACTGGGTGCTTTATAGTGGTGCAACGGATCACAGTTGATCTGTACAGATCAAACCCCCACGGTTTGGCACGCATGTGAGCCGCAGATTAATTGCATAGTTTAACCATCATCGTGTGACATACATTTACAGTTTTACTAAAGCTGTTGTTTTCACATGAACGGGGCACGTTGAATCCCAACGGATCAGGGACGTACGTTGCATGAGGGAAAGAAGCGCAGTGAGGGGAAAAGTTATTTATCTCACTTCTTTTTCTTTATCTGAAAAAAATATCCGTGATCCAAACTGAGTTTTGTGATCCGTTCCACGACTAGTGCTTGACAAGGTGTATTTAATGTTTGCTTGGATGTTCTGTAGTAATGCTATTAGAGCTAGCAGTAGTAAACTTAGTAGTTATATTAATAGCAGTATTCCCAGAGGTGAAAGTAAGCAATCTATTCATCTATTTAATAGTGGGGCAAAGATGTGAAGAAGCACCCTGGTGCCAAACACGCCACAAAGCGCTTTTCTTTCAGTGGTTAAGTGAAATTATCCAAAGATGCCTCTTGGTGGATAATAATATGCCTCGAATGAAAGAGATTGAAGTTTCCTGGGGAGATAAAGCCAAAGCCTCGGTCACCTCGGAACAGATCATTTTTTTTTGCCAGACTGATGGAACTAGAAAGCATGAGTCTAGCGTTCGTTTATCTCCCCTCACTCATTCAGTATTCCACAGAGGCCACTCCACAGAAAAAAAATGAAGACTGTATCGGCCTTGAAATATATTGGATGAAATGAGACACAGGAGAATTGTGCCTCCTTCTCTCTCTGATCTGATGCCAATCCCGATGCATGGAGCCACTGTTTTAAGGCAGTCACCATCTGGTCCATGGGAAACTGTGTGAAGGCTTTGAGTGTTGTGTGTACTCACTTCCTCGCCTTCTCTACACATAGGAAGGCAGAGGATCAGACTGAGTAAAGAATCAAGGATGAACTAAAATGTGTTTGTATTTCTTGGTGCATACAGGAGGGCGAGGTAAATATCTGCACTTGAATGTAGATTGTGGCCTGACCCTGCAGTGTTGTCACCTCACTGATACAAATCAATAGTGACACTTCCTTAGAGCAAGATGGCAGACATTGCCAAGTGGCAGAGGGACTGAGAGCACACTGACCTCTAGGCACTCCTGCAGCTCTGTCATCTCCATCAGTGTCACAGAGCAGGTGTGTGTAGTCACCAGAGCTGTCACAGGAAACTTTCATTTCAGCTTAGAGTATCTCCATCCCCATAGTTAAATAAACACACATCCATGGCAAGGAAACTGACAGTGCACAAATGAATGTGTGGATAAGTTTGGGAGAGCAGGATTTTAAATGTAGTTCAAAAAGAAGGAGGTGCATAAGGATCAAAAGCATATCAATACTGCAATGTCAATGACAAACGTCTGCAACCGTCTATAGGGAGACGATTCTGCAAGTGGGACCAATAGGCTGTTGTGGGAACAATGAAACTGTCATGACAGATCCAAAGCTTTTCATTGCCAGCACACATTCACAGATGACAGCGGATGTCAATAACTCATTTCCATAGTGGACAGGCATGGCCCCCCATCCAGCAGCTGATTGTGCTGGTGTAAAACCTGCTACACTCCAACGACTCACATTATTGGACTCCCCGAGACAAGATAGCCCAGAATATCATCCTCCTAAAAATCCCCCTCCATCTCTCTCTTCCTCACGTCCAAAACGGTGCTTGCGAGAGACATACTACACCGAGGAGAATTGGGTTACAGTTTCCAGAACAAACTAACCATGACCGTCACAGCAGACAGCATCAGGATTTAATAGCCAATCCACAGACATCCGGTGATTTTCAATCTGGAAGCCCAAATTCAATATAGCCAACTTTTTACACTGTTGAGAGGTTGATTTAGCCCTACATAAATAATTTACCTTCCCTATGGGCAATCATATAGCGTGGCACAGGCCTATGTGTCATGCAGCAAGTGAAATGATTTTCTATCAGCCTTCATCTCATATTAATACCAACTTTTAATTGCTTTGCAAAAGATCAATAGAGAGCATGGTGTATTTAACTTTCAGCTTACTGGCGAAAAGGTCAGTGTCATAAATGTCCCTCAGTGAAACAGAGAGAAATATAGCAGAGAGGGGGCCGACAGGAAGGGAGTGAAATGAGGAAGCAAACCAGCAGAGAGGGAGAGGAAGATGCACTACGATTACAAAAAGAAAAAAGATGAACGAGTGTGTGTGAGAAAGAGATGTATGCACGAGGGGAAAGCCATTCGAGGCAAAAGTCACTCTCCTGTTCAAATTAGCTCATTACAATTTTCTCAGAGTAGTAACGCGAAAACACACATACAAAACAATCACACGGCAGATGATACACGCAAAGGTTGGAAAAAAAGAGTCTCCAGCCTGTGATAATCGCACTCATTAGAGGTTCTCGAGAGTTCATGACTCCATGGACAGCTCTGCTGAAGACTAATGAGTGCTGAACTCAACCCTTAAACCTCACTTTGCATCAATAATTCAGGAAGCTACGGCAATTAACGCAGAACAGATTCCAGATTTTGCTTATGAAGCCCATTCATTATCCATAATAGCATATCGAAAATGGATGAGACAGCGCTTGAAAATAAGTTTGTTTTCTCCTAATTTCTGAAAAGATGATTTTTTTTTTGAAGATGCATGACATCATACCCCATGCAGCATTATACGGCAGCACCGTTTGGGACATAAAGTCATCAGTCGTGTTCAGAATAATAAATAAATAATATAAAGACAGGCAGGGACAATAGGGTTGGTATGATGCCAGGCACTGGCAGATGTGAGAGGGTAAGGGTAAGTAAGTAAATACATAGGGAATGTTATTTGTTATACAGGAAGACCATCAACATCTTGTGAGCATTATCTTCTTGAAGATACAATACGTATACCCCTGGCCTGAGGACGAGGGCGCCCAGCCACACATGAATGTAATACAGATGCAGAGCAGACAGTAGCACCGCTTTCCTGGGCTTAATTATTGTTATAGTGATAATCCGATTTAAATTCTGGCACACATTCTCTGTTCTCAAGCAATACCGTGCGCTGTTAGTGTAAAGATTTTGCCTGTACCCTCGACTGTCAAACACTATGCATTAAGAAGAAAAATCCACCTTTAAAAAAAAAAAAACAATAGAAGCTGCTTTTGGCGATGTACCTTGCACATGTTTGCTGAAACACTTTTCTTTCTCCGATAGCCAATGAACCAAACCTTTAGGTCATTTTTCTACAATACCAACAGTAAACATCTGATTTTAATGCCATTCCCTTAGTCAAAGAGCACAGGCGTATTTCTTCTAAAGGTTCAATCCTTCTAAGAAACACAGCTGCCGGTCATGACCAAAAGAAACTGGGGGGAAAAGAGAGGAGACGTCCACCATTGTAGCACCACTACATAATGTAATGCAGTCAAGAGGAGATCAAATCACGATTTACCAGAGATAAAAACTTGCTTCATGATCTCTGTATTAAGGTTTCTTCCCACCTACACATACAACTAACAGCTGAAACAAGAAAGGTCATGTGAATTCTCAGGGGATGCAGTGATGTGGAGATAACCAAGTATGTAGCATTAGAATCTGGCTTCAACATTTTGTTTACGTTCTTCAATTTTATTCATGTTCCACAAATCAGTCATTACTATTTGTGTACCAAAACTCAATTTCAAGAGTGGAATTTTATGACTTCTAATGCAGAACAGTGGAGTTTCCTTACCAGGTCTCAGCGTTAAATCCTCTAGGAGCAAGCTGCAATATGATATCTTGATGGAAAAAGACCCAAATGCCATAAAGAGGCAGCCAACTGTAATATCTCAGATCAAAAGTGACTGTTCAAACTAAAATGAAAAAAAGTCTGTGAAATATATCAACAGCCCAAAATTCAAGGAAATCTGAATATAAAATAGTACTAATAGTAAAGTAAGTAATGCATTACTGTGGTCTGGGTGGATAGCCAACAGGATTCTACTGCCTCATTTAGACATCACATAAGAGATAAGAACAGCATTACCTTGGATCTACTTACTTAAGTGAGCTTGGCAGTCAAGACATCAAAACGTCTGAACCTGGTTAAAACTTCAGACTCTTCTCAATTCATTAACAGCTATTCATGTCCAAATGCATTACCACCATATACTGAACATGTAGCATTAAGTTAGAACACTACCATCTATAATTAACAAGTTTGGTTAATAGAAAAAGTGTTATTAGTCATTATTGTACCCCTATACCACACCAAACATCATTTCATCCATTTGAGCTTTTTCTTCTTTGGACTACGAGTCTGTAAAATAACGTGAATTGACTGAAATGCTTGGGCTAGACAGCCAAAGTCCATGCATAATTTGTATTATTATGATGTTTATTGTTTTCTGTCATGCCGCAGAATATAATGTTGCTATGATATCCTTTCATATAAACTGATTTAGAGAAAAAGAAAGACGAAGCAGAAGAGAGATGCAGTTCCAGTGTAATATTATAAACTAAATTTAATGGCCAGTTGAAGGAGTGCGCTCCTGTCGGCTAGCATTTAGGAATAGAAGTATCTTGGAAATAAACGTGTGAAAAACAAAGCACTTCTAGTTGTTGATTATACTGTAGGAGGTTATGTTCAATAGGGACCTGTGGCCGTGGGCACTGATGGAGAAAATATGCATCTACGCACGTTTTTTTTTGACACTCGCATATTTTAACAATGCAGTTATGCATCTTTATATTGTGGCTGGATTGAACGATTTCTTGTCCCAAGGCATTTGGGTGGGTGATGTTCTCCAAGGTTTAAGCTTTTGCGTTGCTGAGATGTAGCATGTTTTATTTTTTTATTTTTTTTAAAACACTGCATGCAGCACAATATGGCCAGAGGAATGATACTGCGTTTTCTTATGTAATAATGTACATCTGCATAGTGTGCAAACTGAAGTGGCTCCTTTTATTCAGGCTTAAATGAGCCATCATTCTATTTAGATTTGGCACTCTGTATTCCCTCTAACGAAACACTGTTTGAGTGATTACTTCCAATACCTTCTAAAAGGTCACCAGCTCCTTTAAAATAAACAAGCCAGTTGATAGATATTTGTTGTATTGTTAAAACAATAGAACGTCTGACTTTCCTTTATTCATCTTCTGAATTCCTGCCCACAAACAATATTCTCTGCAAGCAAGCGTAGCTTTTCTAGTGTGACAAAGGGAATTACTGTGGTGGTGCCAGATAGCGAAGCTCCATTTTTCAGAAAGCTGTCTGTTTGTATTTCCTCTCCGTGCTGAGGTGCCAAATGAGAGCGTTATGAAGTTGCTTTTGTGTGCTTTTGCGTCTGTGGTGACCCAGTTGAATGAACAACAGGCAGAGGTCCAGAAAACTGGCTCCAACTCCTCTACAGGCTTCCGAAAATCACTCTCAGATGGGGATTGTATGAGCCCCCTGAAGCATGAAAGGCATGCATGAGATCTTTTATTTACTCTACTTATGAAATTCCTGATTGCTGTCAAATCGATAAAGAGATGGCACTCTACTTGTGGAAAAGTCTGAAGGAACTCTGACAACTACATTTTCACGGCAGGCTTTTTACCATTTTAATTTAATAGCATTTGCTATTTAAATTACACACTGTCCAACATTTCTCATTTGAAGATTTACTATGATTATGACTATGATTATAACAAGTGATAATGTACTTTAATACTTTGAGCATACAGTTCTCTTCAAACTGAAAAACACTCAGCAACAGAATGTCGTCCAACGTTACACATTAGTTCCACTGATTCAGACAAAAACACAGCATAGTCCTAAATAGTACTATGAATAGCAGCTTTGAACACAGGAACTATCAAATACACATATAATATTTAATAGTATTTGGTAACAACTTAGACGTAAACAGCTGCAAATAACAGTGTAATTATTTAATATTTATGCGTATCACCAGAATGCTTAGTGGATACTGATACTGGGGAGAGGTTATCGAATAAGTTGGTAACAACTTTGTGTTTTAGAGAGACTTGGAAAAAAAAATGAAAGTATTTACTACTACTTAATAAGTATAGAATACATTAATATTGTTACTGGATAATAAGACCAGAAAGGTCATTGTTGACATTGGAATGAAATTAGTTATACGAGATCATTTATCTTAAAATTATAGATATACTTACAAAAAAAAATTACTTTGGGAAATTAGCTTTTTTAATGTTGTTATGAATATGATGTATATTATTGTTGCTGGGGAACAAAACATTTGGTTAAGTCTGGGAAGAAAGTTGTAGCTCTATAGCTGCAGCTAGCTGTAAAAATCTGTTTCTCTTCAAAATGATGCTAAGATACTGTAACATAGTTTTGGGGTCCAATGTAAGATCCATCCCACAATCAAAGCTGATATTAGTATTGGACAAGTACAAAGAATAGTATGGTGAGTTATTCCCCCTTCCAGATGCGTGCACAAAGAAAGTCTGTATATCATACTTTATATTTATATTACATGTATTTTATTTATATATTTTCTATTAAATGAAAGCGCCTCCTAAATGAAAATGCGTAACCCCCTTATTCCTTGTGCTTCAGTAAGTATTTTGCTGGTACCCCATATGTACAGAAACCTTTCACAAGCATTACCTGAAGCATTATTTATTTTTTGTTACTTTTTTCAAAGATATCTTCAACCTTCAACATCAACCTTGAAACAACAGGACAACAAATAGACAATGGTACAATTAGCAACCATCACAGATTATTTAGCAGGCCCATGGCAGCAGGAACAAAAGAATCCATGCACCTATTTGTCATGCACCTTGGTAAGTAATATCTACGTCCCGATGTGAGTAGCCGAAGCTCCTCATACAACGGATGGCAAGGGTCAGCTAAGATCAGTTGAGCTTTCCTTACATTTGCTCCTACTATAATTATAAAAAAAAGACTTACCCAGTTGGTTGTTATGGATGACCCGCATATCATCTTGGCTCTGAAAAGACAGAGAAACGGTTTAATAATTATCACACAAAAAAAAGATGTTCAAACATGTCTTCAAATAATGACCTACATACATCCTAAGGATGTAGAAACTGTCAAAAGCGGCTCGTGTGAAGATGCTCAGTTTCAGCTAAATGCTCCATTTCCTCTTCCTAATCACTAATTAAGACTTAGTGATACTAAATATGGAAATCCCTATGGGTTATTTAGAGAAATAATGGATGATACCCCACGTCATTAGTCCTTCCTAATTGTGTGGGTTTTGTGCCTGCAGCATTTAAGCTCTGCGCATTCGGCTCAATTAAGGCCTTCAACACTGTTCCACCTCCGGAGCTGTCAGCGCACGCGGCAGACCATGGAGGGATGAGTGAATCAATCAAAACCTGAGCAAACTTTGAAGAGCTGTCTTTTACCTCTATCTTACAGAGGAAATATTTCAGTCTTGGGAGAAGGCAAGAGTGTGCGAGTCCTGGCTATTTCCAGAGCTCTAGAGCGGCAGAGTATTAATAGATAATCACAAACTGAAGCCTGTTTTGATTTATGACTTCTTCTAGACTAACAATCATTTTACTGGCAAGCAGTTGCAGCCTTCAGAGGGCTTAACTAAGTCATAAATTCACTCTCAGCAGGTGTGGTGCAGCGGTTACAGGGAATCACAGTAGTTTGGTGGCAGTCGTGTGAACCAGCCCATATGCAAGCCGCTTTCTCAGCACATTTAGAGGGTTTTCACAATATAGAACAAACTATTAATTTTGTCAATTTCCTGCTCATGAATGGTTTCCTGCAACTGTCATGACTACACATCATTTAGTTTTTGTAGGGCACGTCTCCAGCACTTCCTATCATTCCTATTATATTCATCAAATCCTGAATCGAGTGCTTTGACAAGCATCGAGCCGGCACATTTTCAGATGTAGAAATAATAGTAGAAAGTTCACCAATTATAAAGATATGCACAGTGATGATTCGTGCATGTGTGAGGCTCTCCATCTTCTCTTATTTTTTCCAGGTGATCAGAGTTAGAGGCAAATATATGCACAGGCAGACAAGATCATATCAGGGTGATTTAATTCCGTGGGTACAAGACATCATCTTAATTGGACTCAGTAGCATTAGTCATGCCCAAAAGGTTTCTGTCTCATCTCATCACACACTACCCCTCTCAAATTATTTCCTCAGCTGAAGAGAAAAGGCACCTCAAGGGAAAAAAAAAAAAAAATGCATCTCGTAAGCCAGGAGAATCAGACTTGTTATCAGACAATTACGCCTATAAAATCTTTCCAACTTGAAAAAGAAAATTACATAACAGGTTAATATAGAGGGGGAAACTAATCATAAAATATGACAGAAATAATCATAAATCAAAAAAAAAAAAAGAGAGCAGGACGTTTTCTGTATGAATATGGTAGTTGAGACAGAAGAAAGGTAGGTGCAAAGTTTTTCGCTCGGTCTCCTCCAGCACAAATCAACTCTCAGGCAGACAGGAAACAGTAAATCACTTCACTGTCAAACAAAATAAATCAAAACCTCCAGTGTGATTAATTAACTGGTCGGTGAAACTTCACCAATTATATTGATCGTGCTTGTGCAGCTGTGTGTGTGCGTGTGTTTGTGCATGTGTGTCTGCTACATGATTTTACAGCACATAACCTAAATATGACCTAATGTTTTATGACAGGTTTTAATGAGGCTTTAATGAGAAATCTCTAGGTCTAGCCTGCACTGTTATACATCAATCTGTAATGTCCTGTGTATTTCAGGAGTTCCTATGTAATGAGCTATTGTAGTACAGGCTGCATTGAGTCCAAGAGAATACAGCCTCCTCATTCATTTCAATTAGAACCACTGTTGTGGCACAGCTCCAACGCAGCTGCCTCCGGCAAAAAACACAAGGTCATCTGGCGAAAGATTTCAACCTGGCTCAGCTTTTCTGCAACACATCCAGGAAGGCATTGCTTTGGCCAATCAATTACACAAAAGTGCACATTCTTTGTACTGCAATTACTATGTAATGTTACTGATATCTGGGGATCACTGTGATGGAGGGTAAATAATTGTTGCTGTGATAACTTTACAATGTTGTAAAACCCTGTCTTACAGTATAACAGACAATGGTGCAGTGTGTTGCCATCTGTTTAGCCTTCAAACTCATGGATGCTTTACTCAACCTGAACTTCTGGGATCATATTTAATCCTCTCACCTGTACCTGTAGCAACACGCCCCCACCATCACTGCAGCCCTCTGTTTAATAATGCAATGCTATTTTTGAGTCTGAACACCTGCGTAAACGTCCTGGATTATGCATCTCTACATATTATGCTTTCCTACATTTTCCATTTACCAGTGGTATTTTACATTGAATATCTATTATCAACCTCCAATGTACTACAGGTGAGACTGAAATATCCTCAAATTATCTTAATTTATCCTGTTATCAATGGAAGCAAAGCCCAAAACAACACGAAAAGGAAATCGGATTCACAGATTTTTGGTTTGCTTTATTGGCAATATTCTAATAAAATACATGTCAGATTCTTTAGGGAAAAAAGAATAAAGTCTAAAGGACCCAAATGCAGACAGCACAGGCAGACTGGAGCTGTTCAACAATTTATTTGTAGAAACGAGCATACATGCGGGTAATGCAGCAAGACAGACAACTGGTAAGTCCAAGTCCGGAGACAAACGCATGAGGAACAGCCACAGGGGCAAACCAGGAACACGGAAACTAAACACAGGGCAAGCAGTACAACAGTGACGAAATCAGGGGCAAGGACAAAGGGAAGGAACTGGTATACATATATAGTCACTTTATATATATATATATATGTATATACACACAAAGACAGGGCGTATACTGGAACATAAACGCAAGAGGACAGACTACCAAAATAAAACAGGAAATGAACCTAGAGCAAACAACAGGCTGTTGCACTTGGACTTGTTTCCAATACACCAAAATATGAATGTAGATAAACCATTGTTTTATTACAGCTTTGATGTTTTATAAGATGTACTTTTCCTTTAAAAAGGGCTTAGATTTATATGGTCATAAAGCTACTTATTGGACCTTTAACAACTACTTGGTTGCACACGAAGTTGAGTGACACGAGGGCTACAAATCTTTCTCTGGTAAATTATCTAATATTCTGTGGCGTAGTGAACTCAGATCAGGGCTAACATCATTTTCACCATTACTGAGAGATTAATAATTCTCAGCTCACAGAACTCTTTTGGCCTTCTACGCTTCTGCACGCAGGTAACGCTCTCCTTAATCCCATCTGACAGCAGGCTGTCAGCCATTTGCAGGGGGAATCAGACACCCATAGGTGTTAAAGGAATTGCTATGAGTCTACACTGTCCATCTGAAAGGGTTAGTTTCACCCCCTCTTGAGTGCTTTTGATCTGAGGCACCACAGCCCTGATGCAGACAGACAGAAAGATTGTGCCTCTTGTAGTTTAACCTCAGAGCAGCGTGGCAGCAAAGGTTTTCCCGGCTGAGGTCTACACGTGTAAGCTCCCCGTGAACAATGCTCAACCTACTTAGTGTGGTTGTTAGGTAATCAAGGACACCTGCAAAGACAACCCTTTGATCCTTGCCTTTGATTTGGAAGCTCTTCACATACATACACGGCAGAGCTCCTGCTCCCCCCCCCCCCGGCTGCATCCCTCAATCCCCGAGGGCAGAGACACTCCACTGATGTGAGTGACCAGTCAGGTCACATTAGCTTTCTATTCACTGATGGCAAGAATGATTCAAGGTTGCAGGATTTTCTGAATTTTGAAATGCGAAAAGAATGTGTAATGTTTATAGAAGCCGGCTGTCTAGAAGGATTTTGAGCACCATAAACACCTGAGGAGTTGATCACTGTCATTCATGTTTTTGCTCTAGATTTACATTAACCAAGGAATAAAATAATGTGCCAACTGTCAGCTTCATTTTGAGGATTATTTCTATCTATTGAGCCTGTTAAAGAACAAAACCTTTTTCTGTCCTCCATGTCAGGGTGCCAAAAGAACTGACCGATCAAAATTTCATTCAATAGTCATTTTTCATACACAAGGGTCGGCGTACACACACACAAAGTATGTGTGTATGCTCCTTTAAAGTGTACTCATATTTGTTAAAATAAACTAAACACAAGTTGTGAGCTACACTCATTTGCACTGAAATTATGTTCTAGAAAAATACACATTGTTAATAATAAGGTCATAAAGAATAGTGCACTGTAGCAGATGTACATATTAAAGCTATAATTTAGGGTATGTAAAGGAATCCTGAAGTTAAATTCCATGCCATACATAAGACCTTCTCAACATCAACGCCACAACTTGTAACTGGTTATCAGCAACACACCGTAACTTACATTTATTGTACCATACCAGTACATTTATTTTGAGATTGCAAACCACTCTTAGCTTGATATAATTCAGATGAGGGAACAAAAGAATAAAGTAGTGACTAACCCAAAGACAAGGTTTATTAAAAGTAATAATGGTCACATACTCACACTCTCTCTCACCCACACACACTCACATTAACAAAACATTTTCATTAACATTTCCATTCGGCCAAAGAATACAACATTGGTCATAAATTATTTGTTAAAGTACGGCACCTGGAAATAGCAAACATTTATCAAAGAATTCATAGTTTATTCAAAATGACGGACTTCCCATCCTGTGACTTCTAGTCACTAAATTGGCAACACTGCTAATGT
Source organism: Gadopsis marmoratus (assembly GCA_036023855.1). Taxonomy (NCBI): domain Eukaryota; kingdom Metazoa; phylum Chordata; class Actinopteri; order Centrarchiformes; family Percichthyidae; genus Gadopsis; species Gadopsis marmoratus. Next base: position 64,690 of record JAVQJF010036292.1, read on the forward strand.
TAGCTAATGCTAGGTTGCATCACTATGCAGATAACCAAAACAAAGTAATTGCATCCACTTAAGGTAACTTTAAATATGCAAATATCAGGCATAAGAGTCACTGCCTATAATGTTGGATGGCATCCATAGAAACAAGCACCATCGTCCTCAGTAAAGTAGGTTGCAGTGAACACTGAAATAGAGCACTATGACCTGTCTAAATTATTTGATATCTATGGGATAAATTACTTAATTACGCTTTGGCTGCCCTTCTTTCTCCCTCTGCCTTTGTGCAACAGACGCACATACACATAAAAGGGATTTGATTAAGAACAAGTGGCTTAGCTTCATTAACAATCCAGTACAAAAGTGAGAGTGAGCCACTAATGTCACTGCATTTAAATTCCACATTTGCAAGGTAATGTAATTAGCAGGCTAAATTACAATAGGCTGAATATTTAACTCTCGCAAGCCTGGTTTAAACCACAGCTCGACAAATCAGTCGCATCACAGTAGGCGAGTCTGAAAAAGGTCCCTGGCTGTCCAGAATGTCGTAAAGAATGTTAAACGTTTGTGACGATCTGGATTTTCTGAGGTCATATTTTTCAGTACAGTTCTAGTCAGAATACTGTGGGTGCATCTGTTGTACGGCTTTCTTCCTCCTATAACACTTTTTAGCTGCCCTCTCTTGTTGATCAGCCCTGTGACGCTAAATACGGCGTTTACCAGGCGAGCAAACGTGTTCTTCAGTGATAAAACTATATGTTGCACAGAGTTTGTGGTACGTTTTTACTTCCCTTTTCTTCAGGTCCACTTATTTCAGTATTAATACTGTTATTCCATAAAGTTGATGTTTTTCTTCTTTTATACGATTCCTCGCGCAGCAAAACACTTCTCTTCTCCCTTAGTTAGGAAACTGTACACAGAGGGATTCAGCTTTGTTTTTGTAAGGACAGGAAAGGCTGTTGCCAACAGAGGCGACCAGACCGAACAAAATTGTTGACAGTGGTCCAAATCTGGTTGCCTTTGGCAACGGGGCAACTGTAATTTTCAAGCCCTGCTGTGTAAGTTATTTAGGGTCACAGTATGCTCCCTGGTCTCTACATGAGATGGCTCAGAGATATGTTTGACCAGATTTTAGCTATAGCACCTCGAAAGAAAGAGTTTGGTCACACATGAACCATTAGAGCTGGGGTAATGTTTTATTCCAGCTCTAATGGGCTCAGTCTTATGGACAACATCTCTGTATTTTCGAAAGAATGGGACTCATTGCTGTACATGTGGCTTGCATGAGCCAGGTCAAAATCTAAACCTGTATCTTATGATCACTCAAACTCAAATTAGAAAACACTCATAAAGTGGGCACATTTCTATAAATATAACAAGGTAATAGAAGTTGTTGTAAATAAACTTTATCAAGTAAAGAGTGGGTCGTGTCTTACAAAGTTTAAATACTGAAATTTAATTCTGGTATCCATCTAAGTAGATGGATACCTTATTTAGATACAGTCAATCATCATCAGTCTTGCCTAAAGCACTAACGTCAGCAGTCTAACAGCAAGACAGCCTTTGAACAACAGCCACATTAGCTTTCCTGCTCATGTCTCCTTCTTATCTGAATTACAAACATGAACACACGTCTTGTCCTGCACCTTATGTAGCCACCAAACAAACATTCACCGGGGAAGATTTCACTGCCAACATCAGTTTGTAAGCTAGATAGCTAAACTGCAGCACATTAAACAGCCCATAAACATACCTGCAAATGTCACTTTGTCCATTTAGATCAGGGGTGGGCAATTAATTTTCCCAAGCCACATGAGAAACTGACACTGTTGTTGTGGGCCGGAGCAATAAGCTGAACTCAATATTAATTTGATTTCTTTATGAAAAAAACGCAGTAAATTGTGTGGTTTTGATAAGAGTAGATGTTGGAAGCAGGAATAGTAAAAACGGCAACATTATAAGGCCATTAAATCAACATTCACAAAAAACAAATTTGAAAATGAGCATGTTTTTTCAGTATTTCAAAGACCAATATTAAATTAGCTTTATACAAAAAAGTAACAAGTACTATTGCTTTTTAGTTTATAGTACAATTGCTTTTTTTTCCAGTTCTTTTTTTCTTGGTCAGTGAGAGAAATCCGGTCTGTGTTGAAAAGTCAGGTTCAATGTCTGAGGTTTAACTTACTGTTTTTAGCTATTTTGTGGGAAATCACAAAGCTGGCTTTGACTGCTCCATCCCATAATGTGTGCAGCTCGGTAAAAAGACCTTGTTGATTTTGCAGCGTAGCTAGCAAATCTTCAGATGTCCGTTCCCACAATGCATCAGTCATGTTAGTCTGGTAATGATGATTCAAACTGTGATCCTTAAACTCTGCACACAACTTTACCTTTAACTTAATGAGTAAGTAAACATTTAGAAGTCCGCGTTTTGTTCAAAACTCTACATTCTGTATCAATCTTTCTTTTTTTTTAACGTGAGCTGACTCGCATCTCTTGTAAACAGCTGTTCGCCAAAACACGGTTAAAGGCCCAAACGGCCGCAGCCACGCCCACAAGCGCGGACGGACGTACATTTGAAAAGATGGCAGACACCTTCAAAATAAAAGCAATGCTCAGTTGTGTTGCGTGAAAGATTAACACTTTTTTGTTTGATTGCTAATTTATCATTGACCTCTCACGAGCCGCACAATGCCCAGGTATGGGCTAGAACATATTCAGTTATGACCCTTACTGAAGACTCAATCTCTCAAAGACTCTACCTCTCTCTCACAATCCCTGTTTCTGTTTCTCTGTATGTCTGCCTCTGTCTGTATCTCTCGCTCTTTCTATTCTCTCCCTCTCTCCGTGTCCGTTT
>JAVQJF010036294.1:0-16731 GCA_036023855.1 Gadopsis marmoratus
TTAAAGGCAGTGTTTCCTTGCCACTGTCTCCTAGTGCTGCTCCTGGTGGAAATGTTGGGTCTGTACATATAGAGTTGGTGTAGACTTGCTCTATATTAACAAGTGCTATGAGATAACTCTATGATATAGAGCTATAGAAATACAACTGAACTGAACTGAATTGAATCACAATGTATTCACTGAGCCACGCCCACTTTTGAGCCATCCAAGAATTGAATTTAAATCCGTGTCCTAACTAAACCCCATCCACTGCTTACAGCAAGGCGCCGCATCACATCCATGAACACTGCAGCTACAGCTTCATATTACAGCTTTAACATAGAGGAAAACTTATGAACAAATATATCAAATACATTTAAAAGTCCCATCAGTTCTGCGGTTAATAACACTGAGTCATTATTAAATGAAGCAGCATCAGTGATGCAGTGAGAAACATACTTACAATGTTTGGGTGGGAAAGACGCAGCAGGACACCGATTTCAGTGCGAACTATTTTCTTGTCGATCTGCGACAGAACAAACAACATGAGGCTGAACATCTGACGTGTTCAAAAGTTTAAACACAGACAGGAAGTGAACATAAACGGCCTCGAGTCCGATAACACAAACCGAATAAGGAGACACGGCACAGTGTTTCTTTTACAGCTGGCATCAAGACACACAGAGATGACAATATAGATCACTTTCATCTGTGTGTGTGCAGTACAGAGACACCGTAGGTCCAGGACATGGGTAGCCTAGCTTAGCACAAAGACTGGAAGCAGGGGGAAACTGCTAGCCAAATACATCAAAGGTGTAATTGTGTCCCCCGTTACTTTTTAATTCTTTTTTTTTTAATGAAGACAAATAACATAACAAACTAATATGAATACATGTATTTATGAGTGTGTATTTACATGCTCTATCTTGTTAGCTAGCATACTAGTCCTCTCCATTTAAGAGTGAGCTGGGCTCAGTAAAAACCTGTTTGATAGTGAGCAGCCTAAATCAGACAGTTTAACAAAAGTTTGAGGTAAAGTCATAAATCCAGTTAGCTTCTGGGTCCATTTAACTTAGAGTTAGATAGGTCCTGTTAGCTTAGAGTTAGCTTTTAGGTGCTGACTTGTCTTGTTAGCTAACAAGATACAACATGTTTTTCAGAGTTGCAGTTTTAGCTGGAGCTATGCTAGCAGTGTACTCCTGCTTCCAGTATTTTGCTAAGCTAGGATGAACATCTCCTGGACCTAAGTCCTGTTCCTGACCTCTGGGTCCTCCATCATGGCCAAACACTGACCGTTTTCTTCAGGACTTTGAGGGCAAAGGGTTTCTGAGTCTGTTTCTCCTCACAGCGATACACGATGGACGTCGCTCCTCTGCAGGAAAACACAGAACAAAGCACAGCTTTAAACCTGCACGCTGCACTGACGGCTAACGGCTAACGGTTTGTCCTGCTGTAGACATCATGTCAGGAAGGTGGAGCTGTGAAAGCTTTGGATGAACTGAACGTTTCCATAACAGGTCAAACTGCTGGTTTTTACTTCTGGTGTTAAGTCAGATCTCCTGTTGAGATTCTTCTTCTGGGGACGAACAGGCGTCTGAAACATCTGATTCATTACAGAAACTTACAGGAAGAATGGTGTTGAAGAGAAACTCTGAGGTGTCGAGGATAACTGTCTAAAAGTGAGAGTGTTCATTTCACAGCTCCTCCTCTTCCTGTGATGATTTCTCACAGACAAGTCATGTTGACACGAATTCTCCCCAACGTGAAAATACACTGAAATAACACTGTGTGTGTGTGTGGACGTGTATTAGTCATGTTGTGGGGACTCGCCTACAAAACACACATCTCCAAAATGTAAATCCTTACATTTTAGGGTTAAAGTGAAGCTCCTGGACATAACTGAGTCCATGTAGTGTCTCCAATAGTGACCTGAGTAAACGTGTGTGAGAGTGTGTGTGTGTGAGTGAGTGTGTGTGAGTGAGTGAGTGTGTGTGAGTGAGTGTGTGTGAGTGAGTGAGTGTGTGTGAGTGTGTGTGTGTGAGAGTTTGTGTGTGAGTGAGTGAGTGTGTGTGTGAGTGAGTGTGTGTGTGAGTGAGTGTGTGTGTGAGCGAGACAGAGTGTGTGTGTGTGAGTCATCTCAGGCCCAGGTGGCCTGGCCCATCAGAAGGTGTGTAATGAGCGATGATTAATTCAAGAGGTTGGAGTCCTCTGTGGAACATAAACTGGAGTACAACACACACACACACGTTCACACACACACACACACACACACACACACACACACAAACAGCATTCGACTGAATAAGAAAGACTTTTGAAAAGTTCCAAGCACATCACACTGAGCATCATTTGCAGCCAGTGATTATTTGACAAGAGGTGTGTGAGACATTCCAGGGTGGCTTGCAAACCCAAATACTCATTCAACTTAATCAGTGCTCATTGTTTTTTACACCTACACTGGACCAATCGTCTTTCTGGCTGCAGGACATTAACGAAATGTTTTACACTTGGGCTGCCAGTTGGTTCTACTTCAGTACGTCATGCTACATGAATAATCGTGACCCCAAACCACTGGAAAAGTAAGTCACAGACTGGCTTGCAGTGACGTTTCCATGGCAACATCATTCAAACTGGGCCACAGCCAGAAAGTCTGAAAGTCACCAACACCTCAGAAGTGGAATTATTCATTGATGAATCTGAATTTAAACAATAATATTAAGAAACGTCAATTTGTGGTTTTCAGACTATTTCATGGCAGACTACCAGTCATCTGTCTGTGCCGTGTCTCCGGCTGTAGTGCCAAATCTAATCTGAATCATATCTGAGCCTCGCTGCCACAACAGATCTGCAATGACAAACAAGACACTACAGAATGGAAAGCATCAAAGAAAAGCTTCTCAGGTGTCAAAAATATTCTAATGTGGTTTATTGCTCCTACTGTACTAAGGGTGCACGGGCAGCATTTTTGCCTTTGGTGTAGTGAGAGAAGGCCTGTGATTGGCTGTTTCAGCCATGACATTTAATAATAAAGCAGCTGCTCCACGAGGCTTCCCCCAATTAAACAAAGCAACACTTAAGTTAGCCCAGAGTCTTACCACAGGCCCACATGTCCACCGGCTTGCCGTAGGGATCCTTCCTCAGCACCTCTGGGGACAGGTACCCTGGTGTCCCCGCAAAACCTGCAACACACACACACATATAAACACACCCTACAGAAAAGCTTTGTCCAGGCCACACAGTGGACTGTGTTCTGCCCGACATTCAACTCACCACCTCCTCTACAGTGAAGTCTGGCAAACGCTTGTTAGGACCTTCTCCTAAAAACCAAACATTTCACAGTGGCTAAGATCAGCGGGCCCATAAATACGTTCACGAGCCGAGGTTAACGGGCTCCAAGGGGAACCTCCCTTTGTGAGTGTGTAGTTTGGCTCGTGGCCGGCAACATGCAGCCTACTTTTAACAACGGCCTCAAAGTAGCAGGAGACCCTGCAGGCAGTGAGACGTAGTACGAGTAGTAGTAAAGTCAGAACACAAAGTGAGCTGGTTCCAGATGGAGGCTGGTGCTGAGGGAATACACCAATTATTCCTCTCTTCTGCTGGGAATAGGGAGAAGAAATAGAGCTGCGATATATATTCAGTCCAGACTTGATATGAGCCGCGAGCAGTGGCACACCTGCTGCCTTTGAATGGATGGATGGATACAATGACATTTACAGAGGTCTGAATTCAGATTTGTGCATCAGCAAACTCTTGGAGAGGATACAGGAGAATAAAGCCTGTGCAGGTTAGTTGTTCAGTATGTGCAGCAGATAGCGTTCGTGAATAATCATTGTTCCCTAGAACGCGCTCACTCTCCTCCCATGTATATACAGATATGTGGTCTGTTGAAAACCGGTGGATGTATAGTAACTCCAACATGTCCGGTGAAGGCATTTCTCAGCAGCCCAGCTAAGACACTGGGTGGTTGTTCCATAGGCCTGAAGGTAAAGCAGAAACCACAAGGGTTCGATAACGTTCCTGAGCCGCTGCTGTGGTTGGCTGGCAGTGCTGCGCTCTCATTTTACAGATTTACACAACCCTGACTCCATCTTCTTCTTTTCACATCCACCCCAACATAGTGTGGAGGGAATTAGGGCCCAACAACTACATATAATTAACATATTTCATTCAAACGTAATCATTAGAAGCATTCAAAATATGAATCCTACTTTTCCAACTACATTACCACAGCAGCAAAGATAACTTTAGGAAGTGGCGTGTACTCACCAAACCATGCCTGCTGGTCCCCCTGCACTTCAATGGCCAGGCCAAAATCTGCCAGTTTCACCGCCGCCCCCTTCAGCTTGCTGGCTAGGAGCAAGTTCTCCGGCTTGGAGTGAAGAGACACAGGAAAAACCTGTCAGCACGTCGCTCTAACGCACGGACATCATTTTGAAGTGAAAAGAAACATGACTGAGTTAAAGCCCTAAAAGTCTTTCTTGTGTTTTTGTTACGGGCTTCTAAGCAGCAGGGTTATTGTAGTTCACAGAGTAATATCATTACGGACGGATGTCATGCAGCGAGTTAGGGCGTCCAGCAGTTATGACTAATAGCTGAGCTACAGACCAACAGTAGCAGCTGTTCCGCCTAACAGACAAACGTCTAGTGGAGGAAATCTAGTCTCTACGCACACAAAGTCTCGCCTGACTGAATTCAGGTTCCGTCAGGGGCCACAGCTGACCTCGGCCCGGCAGCGTCGCCGTGCAACAACATGCAACAAAGCACTTTTGCAATAATTACACCCAGTTATCCTAAAGACAGCGGTCCCCCTGGCTATATCTTATAATTCTACTTATGGATTCTTTTCTGAAATGATTCCTGGATCTATATTCTCAGAAGGTCACGCCTGAGAGGCACGTGAGGCTGATCACATCACGAGTTAACTATGGATCTTCATTCACTGCCCACACATCACCTACACACACTGTCCAGTCCTGCCGGAGCTGTTCCCCCCGTCAGACACTGAACTCTATTCAAATCCATCAGTTCATATCTCAAGGCTGCTTGGGGGGGGGGTGTATCGTGTTACTGCAGCGCTGCCGACAGTGGAAGCTACAGATTACGCTGTTGTGAAAACTGTTAACAATCCACTTCAGATCTTTGGTTTCCCTCCACAGCTACGCGGCCATTTTTCATCGCAACTTAAATGTGACCGTTTGGATTTGCCACCACTCTGATTCACTCCTCTTAATGCGTCTTCTCCATGCTGACGGAGGCCTACGCTCATGGGAGCTGTAGTTTAACTACCATGAAATGTCATGAAAACTGACGCTGAAATCATTAAAACTGGTGGCCGTAACATCAGCACGTTATCCGGAAGAGTCCTGCGTTTCTTTAACTGCAGCTCATTTTGTACGATATGTGACTCTAACTGTTACACACAATGGCCAACGCTATGAAAGTGAAGCCCTCATTGTACTACAGTACTACTGTTACTGTACTTTAAAGAACCACGACTGAAGGAAGGTTTGATAAAGTGCTTTGTGATCACACACCTGTCGACACGTCACTCACGTCTTTCTTTCCGACAGCCTTCAGTTACTATGTAGTGTGGCTCTCAGGCCTGCAGACAGGGTTACAACAGCGCCACACATGCAAACACAGGCAAACATCTGGGGTGAGGGATACAAATAAATACCCAGAAAGCATCTCACTGCCGGCAACGCGCAGGATGTGCCAAGCTCACCGACAAGCCACGTTACGGAGGCTGTCATATCAGCATATTGCACTGTTGATTCACCCTGTATACACACCCACAGGTAGACAAAGGGTTTCTGCATGTGTGCACCGTGTACAGTTCATAGACCGATCAGGATTTACGCTCCCTACTTCCTGTTATTGGATTCTGTCTAATACAGCGAACAATAAAGTAGATGGAATTAATGGCCTGCTAAACCTGCTGGAGGGATGAAAAGCCTTCAAAAAGATCTTCTCCTCATTTGGTGTTTGTCTACCACGTGACTCCAAAGTGTCCCGCAGGTGTTCAGCTGAGATGATTTCTGTGAGGTTTCTTCATTTCGTCGGCCACTTGACTGCGTCTGGAAGCTTCTTCATCCATAATATAATAACAGGTTTTCAACTTGGCAAGAGCTTTTGACCAAAACGAGGCACAATCCAAGCCGAAGTAGGTCAAGAAGAAGCCTTTGAGAATAAGTCCTGCTATTCTCCGGTTTCAGCTGACCCAACTTCCACAAGGCTGCTGCTGCATAACGTTACTTGTTCCATCCTTTAAGTGACTACGCAGCAAAGCGTTTGGATCGAGACGTATTGCCTCTCATTCATTTGCAGCGCTAGTTGCCACATTAGTGACCAGCACGCCAGGCGAGGAGTGAGTTTTGGCTGGGACTCCGTCAGATACTGTGGGACCTGATCTTTCTGATGTTATATAGCGTGAAGCAACACGACCGAGTGACAGATACTGATCCCCGAGGCCAAACGCACACAAGGTGCCTTCTCCGTGGTGTCCCGGAGGAAAAGCAGACATTCTAGCAGTTCAAAAGCCGGCCTGTGTGCGGCGCTGCTCGCCAAAAGGTTACTACACTTAACAGCTGCAATAAAGTCATTCACATAAACTAAAAAGCTGAACGAACTGAAGATCTGAATAAGACCGCTATGTATTTCTGAGCGCCTGTGTGTGTGTGTGTGTTGGACTCCCTCTACTACCCAAAAATCATCTGGAGAAATAAAATTGCGCACACACACACACAGTGTGGAAGGCGGTGCTTTCCATAGTGCCTCTGCGCCGCCGCTCACTTATTTGTTTTGGTTGTATTTGTTTTGTCTTTGTTTCTGCAGCGAGCCGTGGCAGCTGCCTGGCAACAGCCAATCAGAGCGCGGAGAGAGGGCAGTCGGCGAATGCAAAATCCGAGCTCATTATTGCCAAGTATAAACCAAACCTCAGACACACCTGGCTCATTTGATTGGCAAATCAGAGCTTTGGGGGCAAACCAGAGGAGAAAAAGCAGCATTAGAGATGGAAACAAAACCACTGCGGGTGTAATGTTTACTCATGTCCAAACTCCAAAAACATTTCACCACGACACATTTAGCCTCACTTTGCACTCAAATAGTCCGTCCCAGGAAGTGACCATGACCCTTGTATCTCGAAGCTTAAATAGAGGTTTTATGACCCCGATGATGTTTCAGTGCATCTCATCTTAGTCCTCCGGCATTAACCTTAACTCCCATTACTTAACTCTGAGACACAAGGCTGCTCCGTACATACACTCAACTCTCGCGCTCAAATTAATCAAAATGTGGGAGCGAATTGCATTTCGTGCACACATGTAATAAAACGTGGCCTAAATATCGACTGCAGACTTGCTTTCAGGCTAATTAACACTTTTCTCTAATTGCCGTGGTGGAAAGTGGGGAGGCGGCTCAGCGGAAGTGCAAAATGACCCTAATATGATGTAAATTAACATCAATAAACTAACGTTGCAATGTGACTTTTCAGTAGAGATACGTCAGCGTAGATGGAATAAAACCATAAAAGAAATAAAATGTTGAAACACATAAAGAGGAGCGGTGGGACGAGTGGGAGGCCACAGGACAAAAAGGAACAGAAGAATCTGGGTTTCTTTGGTCTTCATGGTGAGTCTACTTACCTTGAGGTCGCGGTGGACCACGCCCATCTGGTGGCAGTGGAGCACAGCCTCTAGGATCTGCTGAATGCAATGACTGCATGCAAACACCAGGGGGCCATGGGTTAGTGACAAGCTACCACTTGGGTCTGTTTCTGTGAGCTGGCTTCGACACCGGGGAGGCCTGGCCATGTTAGTGGTAGCTGACCCACCCAGCAGCCATAACGGGGGCTACTGTGGCAAAATGGACCCATTTACTCAATGTTGAAAATGTTTTTTGTGTTGCCACGGACCCAGAGAAGAAGAACACAGCTGTAATTTCACCATGGTCCACTACTCGCACAACACGGCCAGCCCTCTGCCCGAGTGTTAGCTCCTGGCCAGCTGGAGGCAGGACCCTGAGAGACCGAGGGGGGAGACGTGGGAGCTGAAGGAAGGTGTGGTTTGAAGCTATACTGGTTCTCAGCACAAAGCCAACAGTGTTGGAGAGCTGGCACGTTTTCTTCCTTCCTTCTGTCAAAACAGCTAACTGCAAATGACTGAATCCGACATTTCAAAACTATTTTGTGGCTTTAACGTCACCTCCAGAGAGTTTCGTGACTGGAACAAGAGTCTGGAGCAGCATAGGGCTCAACAGTTCATTGGTTATGGATCAAATTGGTGACTGAAGGAGTGAATCACTAAACAAGCTGTAAAAAAATTAAAGGTTTACCAAAAGTACAGTCGGTAACTGTCAATTTCTCTGGCTATAAAGACAGTAGCTGCCTAATTTAGTCAGCAGAAGTTAAATCATGTTAATGGCATGAGTAAAACGCTGTTGTTAATATGCTCTCTGCAAAGTGGTTTCTGTAAGAGAGAAGAACCAATCTGCTTCCTTTTAATGTTTGAAAAGACACAGAGGACTCTGGCCTTTCTCAAACACTGAGTCGCTCTAGTCTTCATCACGTCACTGTTCAGGACCGGTCCTGTGAAGGGCTGCAACTTCCACACAGGAAGTTAGCATTTTGGGTGAAATGTCGTCTATCTTTATAATCAACTTTGTGCTGCTCTAAAGCCAAAACTGTGGCCTAGGACAACTTTAGTGTCATACATTAATACAGATGGAACCTAAAGCCACAAAACGTTCCTCCTCCTCCTTTCTCAGGGGTCGGCCTCCCTGTGGCGGTGTCAGAACATGGTTTTGGACCGATGGTACATGCCCTGGCATACAGGAGGGGCAGCCCCCCCTCGATACTACATGACCTACCGCCTCCTCTCCAGCCAACCTGCCCACAATGCCCTGCAGCGAGTGGATTTCTAAACACTCCTGTCCAGTGGCGATGTGTGAAGGTGACTGATGGAGGAGGCGGCACTCAGCGGAGGTTCATTGGTCGATTGATCAGGCAGTGGGGGGGCAAGGCAGGGTGCCGCAGGTGTTGCTGTCATGTCATTTATGTGGCAATGATTTACACTTTCTAGAATCTGCTGTATGCAGTGACTGTGGCGGAGAGAGTTACCAGGCAGGAAGCAAAAAGGAGAGGAAGAGGGAGAACAGGTAAATGTCAGGAATCAAAAGAACAGGAACACCAAACACATGAAATAACCACGCTTGATTGACAAAAGGAAACGTTTTAAAGGAAAAGCAACATGCTGGAAAATACAATAATTCACGTGTCTTTTCAAGAGTGAGGTGAGAAGATCAGTTGTCTCGTGTCTGAGTGGTCAGAGCAACAATCAGGACGTGGTTAGCCTAGCTTAGCATAAAGACTGCAAGCAGGGGGAAACAGCTAGCCTAGCTTAGCATAAAGTTAAATCGGAACACAAAGCAGAAATGTAAAAATTGATAGTTCGTTATTTTAGGGCGATTTAGGTGCCAAACAAGTTTTGATATTAGGTATAATCACACCAAACCTGGCAACCTCACAGTAACTCAGATTTGCACAGTCTCTGCACCCAGAACCTCATACATCTGTCTGCAGGACGATTAAACAAAAACAACATATATCTTGTCCATCGGGGATCTTTAGAGGTACTGTAGGTGTATTTTTGAACTTTAGACAGAGCCAGGCTAGCTGTTTCCCCCCGCTTCCAGTCTTCATGCTAAGCTAGGCTAACCACATCAAAACTGAACACACACGGGATCGATCTTCACTCTTGGAAAGAAAGCACATTGTTGAACTGTTCCTTTAAGCCATTTAACAAGTAGAGAGAAATACAAAAGCACACATGCATGTTCCTTTCACATATTTAGCTCTTTCAGATGTCAGCGAGATATTTACAGAAATCAATAACATCCACCACAAAACACAATCCAGACCTGCAACATCCAACGCTGCCTTTGTTTAAAGCTGACAGAAACGCTCTGCTTTCCTTTACAGAGACCGACTTGTAAAAACAGACTGGATTGGTTTGAGTGGACTTGTAGACAGGTCAGAAGGTGGAATTGGGAAAAGTAGACCCATAATCAAAAGACAAAGGTGGAGCAGGAAATGTAGAAAGGCATATAAAGGCAGCAGCAGCACAACAGGGAGCTGCTGTATCCACTGCAGATTTATTAAAATTCACGTACATGCTGATTGGTGGGTAATATGCAGCTACAGGACTGGGTGGGTACCATTGTGTTAACTGTTCTATAGTGCGCATCTGCTTGAATATGCCTTTTTTATTTGCATCACATTTACAGAATACATTCAGCAATAAGCACAACAGAGCGTCACACCCACCTGGCATCGGCCTCGCTGTAGTACTCCCTGGCAACAATGTCCTCAAACAGCTCCCCACCGGTAACTCTGCAAGACAGAGGAGTGAAGTGACCAAACCAGAGTGAGAAAGACAAAACGCACATCTGTCTGGAAGAGAAGCGAGCACATGTCTGCATCTGGGGAGGAGAGACGGGCATCAACCAGAAGAGAAGAACAAAGTCACCACAGCAATATATTTCAGCAGGTATGGTCACATGATATATGGACATGGTTTACTCAGCTGGAAGGCGTTTCCATGTCTTTCTGTGAGGTTATGGCCAAAGTGAGCCAACTGGAATACCTATAATAGAATGGAGGTGAGGCGACAGCACTACACATTATGCTGCGATTCAGCGTTTGGACCTCAGAGAAGGACAAGTTGATGCACAGTAGGGTCTCTCTCTCTCTTTCATCCCTTTCTGTCAGGTGCAAAGGCGTGTTTATATTAGGATTTCTGCATCCAGACATTTACAATTGCACTTCCACAAAGTGACGGCTCTCAAAGCCCACAGCCCGAGTTTGTGACGCAGGCTTTCCGCTAGAAATCTGTCGTCAAGCCGACAACACAGAGTCCGAGCCAGAAGACAGGAGGCGACGGTTCCCACAGGCTGAGTAGCACCAAGAACTAACAACAATGGAGTCGCATTTTACATGTTTTTATAGTGGGTCAGCAGCTCAAGTTGCTGCAAACACGGAGAATGACTTGAAGGATATTTGAAGGCTAAACCTTCCCCATGACCTCAGGAAAACATTACCACGTTCAGCCTCCAGGGGTTTCCATATTAGAGTTTAAACATGCGAGTCTGCAGAGTCATTCATGCTGTCACAACCTGCTCAACAAGTATACAAAGAAAGGTTCATCCAGGTTTTAAGCTGTAAACCTGTGGACATTTAAAGGTTTAGCTCCCCACATCCATGCAGTGTTTCTTTGCCAGGTTGTGTCTTTAAGGAAAAAAGGGACGAATGCTTTTCATCTGTGTGTTGTCTTTCAGCCAGGACAGGAACAACCGCCGTTCCATTTTTTATTGGCCTCAGTCAAACTACACGCAGCATTTAAAATAAATTCAAGCAATTTCCTGTCTGGCTGCCAGATTAGATTGCAAACAACAGCTGACGATATGCAGGAGGGGGGGGGTGAAGGAGAGGAGACATTTGAAGCAAGACAGGAAGATTACATGACGTGAGAGAATTAGCTTTAATATGAGTGACAGTGACTGCAAAGAGCACATTTACTACCCTACAGACACCACTGTCCGATCCACTGTAACGCCTCCCACTGCAGGACATCAGGCTCACAGTCTACGCTTCGTGACAACACACAGGAAATGGGAGTCGGGCTCAAAGTTCCATCCGGCTTCAGTACACCGAGCCCGAGACCTCAGATCAGATCTCACCTGTCAATCACTTATCTCGATCACAAAAAATATCATGTGTCAATATAAAACCATTCATTTCATTTGGGGACAGATGGTTTATGGGGCTGGCTGCACTCAACACCGTCAGTTGGACACTTTCTCCTGAGCTGAGGGGACTGACTCACTGAAGGGCGTCTACAGAATCCCTGAACAGGTTTAAGGTTAAGGAACAACGTTAAGGCATTTTTACTGCATTAAAAAGAGACTTTACAGCAGTGAAATTCTACACTTTCCCTTTGTCATCATGTCACAAGGTTGGCCTATAGATAGAAAACACAGGCGACAAGAAGTCTAAAATCTAATAATCCAATCAAAGACCTGCAAATAACGACGGTTGGAGGAAGTTGCACTGAAAATGAACTATGGACATGAAATCCCACCTGTGACTGACTGGACAGAAGTGTGGAGACTCCTTAACTGTAACAGGGCTGGAAGAGCAGAGTGATCCAGCATCTAGAGTCGGTCTGGACCTGCTCTATATTACAAAGTGCTACGAGATAACTCGGTTATCATATAGTGCTATACAAATAAAACTGGATTGAAATTTAATCTAACTTTCTCCTCAGGATTCTTTCATTTATCACCATAAACCCGACCATGTTGAAGTTCACAGTCAGAGGTTTTCTTTCCTTCCTTTGGCTGATAAGGACCTTTAACACTTGAGTTGCTAAGATGACCCTCAAAGACAAAGTCAGCCGGCGGCAGATAAAAGTAGCTATCGTTTTAAAATGTTTAGGAAGTTTTGAACCGCGGATCCTCTCAACAAGCTTCATAAAGTCAAATAAAGCGGCGATTCTCAGCTTTTCAGTAATATCACATTTGTCTTGTTTGGACATGCAGAGGCTCCGTAGTGAACGTCGTTAGTTTTTTACTATTTACATTTGTTGTTCATGTTGAAATGATGATCAGTGCATCAGTGTCCTCTTATGATATAATATCTTTTCTGGACACATCGACATAGTCAATTCAATTTTATTTCTATAGCTCTATATCATAACAGAGTTATCTCATAGCACTTGTTAATATAGAGCAAGTCCAAACAAACTCTATAGTCAGTAAGTTAAATATTAGGAATACACCTGTTTTTCCACTAAAAAAAACATTTAGGATCCCTTTAGAATAAATGGCTGCAACTTACTCAGGAAAGGTCAGATGTAGACAGAAATTAACTACAACTTTCTAAATAAAGACTCTGGTAAGTTAATCTCTTCTCAGACAAAGCAAATGTAAAATTGGGACTTTAAATGAGGTTTCCTTAAAGGTTTCCTTAAAGGGAAACCTTAACATAAGGTGTTTTGACCCCAGATCTGTATGATGTAGCATCTCTTTCAGTTGGACTTGATGGAGCAGAGGGGGAGGACACCACGTCTGATCTCCCATGATGCCTCAGTGGCAGCACATCTGACTGGCAGGTGGGCAGCTTCCTACGGCTCCTCAGCATCAGGTGAATGTGTGTTTGTGTGTCAAGCGTCTAACAGGTGACCAAACGTGACACGAAAAAATGAATCTCCTGCACTTACAAGTCAAAGACCAGATAGTGGAATCCTTCCTCCGATATGCTGTCATGGAGCCGCACTGTGGGGGGGGGGACAAAGAGAGGAATCAAAGTTATTCACTTGTGTAAAATCCTCCTCCACTGCACCAGGCAGCCTGTCAGCAACTGTGTGAATCATGAAGTGCAGTTAAGAGTTTGATGTCACAGTGAACAGCTGGTTTCAGGATGTGGTTAGACCAGTTCAGCTGGACGCTTGGGGAAACCGCTAGCCTGGCTCCGTCCAAACTACCAACCCTAATGAGGAGGTTTGGTAAAGAGCAGTGTAATTTAAAAAAGGGACATCATGGTCACCCAGTTCCACCACAAAGCTCTGCTTAAACATTGTGCTAAGCTAGGCTAACCCCATCCAGACTCCAGCTGTGCTCTATGCACAGACGTGAGATTGAAAGCACTCTTTTCATCTCACGCTCAAAGAAAGCAAAGGCAGAAATAAAGTTTATTTCCCACAGTGTTCAGGTATTGTGTATTATACAAACTCTGCTTTCTGAGAGCTGATTCTTACACTGATTCACTTGTATTGTCTCTGCAGTTTCCCCTGTGGACAGAGACTGAATGGAGGCCTCCGATATAATAATGTGAACCTACATGCTGCTACATAGTTGTGATGGACACAGAAACAGCTCATAGATTTCCAATCAATCTAAATCTTAATAGTTAATTTCTGCTTTACTGATTTGCGTATGTTAGGCCCAACTCCATGAGTTTGGAAAGTGTGATGGCCGCATGCACAGCCACACCAACTATAAGCTACGGTAACCGCATGGCCCGACACATTAGACCATTTATCATATTTTACAGTTAAAATAACAACACATCACACTTGGATCATAGTTTACTCATGGTTGATTTTCATGTTTTTATGTTGCATTAGTTGGTTGTTAGTACTCACCTCTGGGTTCTGTTTATCAGAAGTTATATTAAGCTGTTTAATGTTCTCTTGTGTTACCGGTGCTGGGAGTCTGTGCAGGGAGCAAACGGAGCTGCAGGAAACGGAAGCCTGGTAAGTAGGAGGAGCCAATTAGGACGGGACCAACTGCCTGGCAGCTCAAGGGGGAGAGCGGGAATGTTTATGTGATTATTTGTAAATATAAGTTGTTTGGAAAAACACTTTTGATTTCATTTTGCTATATTTAGTAAATGTTGGTTTAAGTTAAAGTCTGGCCAGAGTGTTGAGTATGTTTGAGGTAATTAGTGTTAATTGATCTGTGAGCCCCCCCTGTGGGTCACTACACTGATTAACCCGTGTATATAAGTTCCCTGCTGTTTGTTTGGGAGGTTGGTTATTTGGTCAGTTTGTTTTGTTCAGTTGACCCTTTTATAGGCCGAACTTATTGTTTCTTTGTAAATTGTTTTTTTGAATTCTGTTGTGGGATAAATAAAAACCCATTTTGTAAATCTAGATTTATATGTTAATTACGTTCAAAGATGTCAACAGCAATAAAAGCCATTGTTTGATTCACGTTTGCCTGTTTTTAAATGTTTAACCACCATTATGAACTCACAAAGCAAAGATTTCCACACTTTGTTTCGTATTACTTTGCACAGTCAACATGTTTCCTACCTTGTTTTTGACACTGCAGTTTGGCTCGTAACAAATGCAGATAGAATATATTAAAATAACTGCATTTATAATAGAGAATAAATATGATTAAGTGTAATTTAAATAACACATTTGTGTGGGGGTTTCAACACCCTAAAGGCAGCTTGGGACAGTGTGTTTAGCACTGATTATAATTTGTGTTTTACGCACCACGAGAGGCTTACAGTAGTACAACACAGCCACGCTCATCAAGCGACAGGTCACTGACGAACCTCTGCCGTTGGGTTTGTTTGGCAGATATTGCCTTCTGCTCGTCACTCCAACCGCTCTATATTTAGTGCTCACATGCTGTCAGCGAGCAGCACCGTCAGAGGTAGGAACTCTGCCCAAGGCGAGGCTTCACCGAGCCAATTAGCTACACTGTGTAATGGACATGTGAAGTGACAAAGAGGGCAACGCTGAGACCAACGCGACGCCTCCGACTGGAGAACCTGCTGCAGCATTAGCTCGGGGTCACAGAGGCAGCTCTGATTGGTAGTTAGCACAGGGCAGCATAACAATCTATACTCAGCTTATTAGTGATGGATAAACTAAAACCTGCAAGCAACATATAGCTTTTGTCCACAACAGCAGAGATTGAGCGCTCCGTGGGGGGGGTTTAGATAAGCAGGGTTCAGATTCAGATCTGGTTCCAAACATCATAATATCCCTGGATTTGCTCTCATCGAATATCTCATCTCTCCCCACTCACAAAGATCAAGTTCTCATTATCAGTTAATCTCAACATTATTTTCTCAGTTAGGTTTGTCTATAAAATGTCAGACACTTGTGAGAAATTGCTCATTTTGTCCCACCAACAATAATATCTATAGATCTCTCTCTCTACGAGAGGCTGTGGCTCAGAGGGTAGTGCAGTCGTGCATTAACCCCAGGGTTGGTGGTTCGATTCCAGCTCCTCCTGTCCCTCCTGTCCCTGGGCAAGGCACTGAACCCTAAGTTGCCCCCGGTGGAGGCAGCATGGCAACTGTGTCCCCATCGGTGTGTGAATGTGACCGTTTGTCTGCCCTGTGATTGACAGTCCAGGGTTCCCCTGCCTCTCGTCCAATGTCTGCTGAGATTGGCTCCAGCACCCCCCCCCCACCACCCCGCGACCCTTGGGATGCTCGTTTGCTAAACCCCTCCAGTCATAGATTAGCAACCGTAACTAGGAATCGCAGGCCTGTCGACGTGTCCGTGGTGATGATGTAAGACACTCTGGACAGCCGTGTGTTTTCTTCCTTTGCAAAATCAAAAATACAAGAGCAAAAGTGCAAAGCTGCAAACATGTCCAGCAGCGACCAACGTGACCCTACGCCGCGATACAAGAAAACTAAAACTACTGTTCAGCCATAGAACGTCTATCCATACACATACCTTTATCACTAAAGGTTCACGTTATGTTTTTGGGCACCAGCTGTTATGTCATGATCAGACTTTTATTACCCTCAAATATCAGCATCATTCTCAAAATCCAGTATCTTCCAGCCATATCAGGCAACTGGACTCCAGGAGCGGCAATAAAACCTGCCACCATGAATAAATATCTATTCATGGTGGCTGTCGACTAACCACCGATTCAAACCTCTGGAAAACAATCCTCTCCTGATTAAACCCTCCTCTGGGATATGTTGTCAGTTTCTAATGCCGAGACAAAAGACCAGCAAAGCAAATAAGCATCTCTATTCCTCTGTCGCCCCCCCCCATCCCCCATCCCTCATCCCACCATTTCCACTACAGGGAAAGAAAAACAAGTAGCTGCCAGTTTTCCCTGCATGAAGAAGTCGTAACCGAGGTGGTAATTACAGTTTTTTGGCCTTTGTGTCTCCCAAAGCAAGAAGGGGGGGGGGGTCATGTGTGCAGA